>OY986042.1:68478697-68693697 GCA_963920215.1 Nineta flava
ATTATTATTATTATTATTATTATTATTATTATTATTATTATTATTATTATTATTATTATTATTATTATTATTATTATTATTATTATTATTATTATTATTATTATTATTATTATTATTATTATTATTATTATTATTATTATTATTATTATTATTATTATTATTATTATTATTATTATTATTATTATTATTATTATTATTATTATTATTATTATTATTATTATTATTATTATTATTATTATTATTATTATTATTATTATTATTATTATTATTATTATTATTATTATTATTATTATTATTATTATTATTATTATTATTATTATTATTATTATTATTTATTATTATTATTATTATTTATTATTATTATTATTATTATTATTATTATTATTATTTTTGTTATTATTATTATATTATTATTATTATTATTTTTATTATTATTATTATTTTTTATTATTATTATTATTATTATTATTATTATTATTATTATTATTTTTATTATTATTATTATTATTATTATTTATTATTATTATTATTTTTATTATTATTATTATTTTTATTATTATTATTTTTATTATTATTATTATTTTTTATTATTATTATTATTTTTATTATTATTATTATTTTTATTATTATTATTATTTTTATTATTATTATTATTTTTATTATTATTATTATTTTTATTATTATTATTATTTTTATTATTATTATTATTTTTATTATTATTATTATTTTTATTATTATTATTATTTTTATTATTATTATTATTATTATTTTTATTATTATTATTATTTTTATTATTATTATTATTATTATTATTATAATAATGGATTTTGGCAAATTCCGTTAGATTCGGCTAATGCAAAGTTAAGTACTTTAAACTCTGCATTAGGAGGTAGATATTTATTAAAAAAAACTGCCTTTTGGTTTATCGTGCTCCTCAAAAGCCTTTCAGGAAAGGATACATTTCATTTTTGAAAACCAAACAGGTATTTCACCATACGTAGATGACATAATAGTCTGGGGAAAAACTCCCGAAGAACATGATCAAAGGTTAAAAAAATGTTTTAAAGTTAACTCGAAAATATTGTCTTAAATTTAATAAGTCAAAATGCAACTTAAAGTTACGCGAAATAAAATTTTTAGGTCACATTTTTAAGAACGGTACTATTAAAATTGATCCTGAAAATCTTTCCGCAGTTATGCAAATGCCAGACCCCTAACGCAAAAAAGATTTAGATGAGTTATTGGTTTTTTCAATTATCTATTAAGATTTATACCTAATTTTTCTGATATACGAATTTAAATGGACTGAAGAACATTCTAAGGCCTTAAATAGATTAAAAGAAACGGTAACAACGATCTTTTTCTTAAAGAAGTTCTCTTAGAAGATTCTAGTATAGAAGGTGTGCTCTATTGCTACATGATTCTCATCCTATTGAATATGCATCTAAAGCACTCTACACACAAAAATTCATGGACTCAAATTGAACGTGAAATTTATGCTATAGTTTTTGGATGTGTTAAATTCCATCAATATTTATTTGGAAAAAAGATATTTGTAGAAACGGATCTCGGATTCCTGCGATAATACAGCTCATATTGTTAAAAGTTCAAAATTAAAAATTAGGAATTATGTATAAACCAGGAATATTATTGTATCTTGCTGATACATTATCAAGAGCTTCATTACCTAACAAAGAAAATGAAATTCTGGTAGATTTAGAAAATGATTTTGTTTGTCATGTTAACTCTGTGATAGAATTATTATCTGTTTCAACTAATAAACTTGATGAAATCAAAAAAGAATCACAAAAAGATGAAATACATAAGTTACTGAGGCAAGTCATTTTAAAAGGTTGGTCTAACGACAAAAATAGTTTATAGAATGAATTAAAAGTATTTTGGACTTATCGTGAAGATTTAAATATAATTGATGATCTGATTTTTAAAGATCAAGCTCTTTTGATTGCAAAAAGTTTACAAAACGAAATTCTTTGTAAAATTCATGAAGGTCACATGGGAATAAATTATTGTATTAATAGGACAAAAAATGAAATATTTTGGCCAAACATGTACAATCAAATAAAAAAAATGTTCAAGATGTGACGTATGCAATCATATTCGTCTAATAATAGCAAAGAAAGTTTGATTCCTCATGAAATCCCTAATATTCCCTGGATCATTTTAGGGTGCGATTTTTTCGAATTCAACAAAGTTTGTTATTTACTAGTTGTTGACAATTACAGTAAATATTTCGAGATTAGCCCAGTAAGTAATTTAAATACTCAAAATGTAATAAATAGTCTCACATCTATTTTTGCGAGACATGGTATTCCAAAAATGTTTATAAGTGACTCAGGTTCTCAATTTACATCACAAATATTTAAAATATGTGAACAATATCAGTTTGATTTTGTTTGTTCGAGTCCTCACCATCATCAATCCAATGGTATGGCTGAGGCACATGTAAGGATTGTGAATAGTATTCTTAAAAAATGTCAAAAAGATAGTGGTGATCCGTATTCATATTTAAATTTTTCTTATTTAAATTTTTCCAAAATTCCGCCGGAAAATTCTCAAAATTATACAGAATCTAGTCCCAAAAATTGTGTCAATCAAGACTATGCATCTCAAAGCTCAAGGCCATAAAGAAATATTAAGAATAGAACTTTGTTTGCTGATCAATATGATCAGTATTATTCTTCTTAAAAGAAAGAGGATGTTGTATGTAATTGTAGATGGCAATACAAATCAATCATAGTGTTGTGGGTAATTGTAGATGGCAACGCAAATCAGTCATATAAAACAGGATATAGAATGACTGAAGGAAAAACTTGATTGGCATAATGAATAATGAATGAAACAACACGTTGAATGTAAAAATATGTATTTTGATTCTGTTATAATAAAATTAAATAAAGTTTAAATGTGTTTCATCTTTTATAAAAACAATCGCTCAATAAGTATAACAATTGGAAAACTGGTATTGGTTTCTTTCAAGAATTTAGAAGATATACTGCATCCTACATCATCATATTGGTATTTAGAAAGCTACGTATTTTGATTGGTACTACTAGCGAAGTAGAATTTCGAAGGCTAATCGAAAAATCGTGGTCAAAATCTAGAAGAATGAAAAATTCATCGATATTTACGCAGTAAGTCGATTTAAGAATTTTTATACCTTGATGCCTTTCCCATACCTAAAGCACAAACGCAACACAAATATTGAAAGTGTAATCAGAGACATCAAATAAATGATTCAATAGATTAAATTCTAATTTAAATAATTCAAAAATTATTTAAACTCATTCAAATACTGTTCTAAAAATGAATAATCCAAAAGAACTAAAACACCAAAAGACTATTGGTGAGGTACATGACCATTTTAAAACTCCCGATTGTATTAAAAGTATAATATCATTTCATGGAAACCCATCCTATTTATATAATTTCATAGATACTGTAGATACTATTATTGATAATCTATTTTCTATGGCTGGTGACGGTTTTAATGTATTATATTTAACCGAAATACGAAATAAAATTAGAGGACCCGCGAGCGACATACTCAACCAACACGGAAGAGTAAGAGAGTGAGTAAGAGTAAGAGAGTGATTTGTGTAATATTGTAAAAATAAATCTATAGAATTATAGAATGAAGTTAATCCGGTAACCCTCCGCAGTTGAATCCTGGTCAGCTTCAGCGCATCGAGAGATAGCCTCTTGGTTGCACTTTGAGGCAGTGTTTTGCTGTCCTCCTGCCGAGGTACTTTTTCTCAATGATCACGGTGTTTAGCATTTGACCACTTGTTGATCACCTGTTTACATGCAGTCTTGGAATTCCTAAAATAGGCGCTGGGCCTCTGAAGGGTATTCCAACTCCCTTCTTTGCTAAGGTATCTTCTTTTTCGTTTCTTTTTTCAAACAAAAGGTCATGCAGGTAAATTCCTAAAATCAGTTATCGAAACGATAGACAACATAAAAACACACCTCCTTTTATAAAACACAAAATACAAAACACATAAAATCATTCAATAACATTTAAAACTAACAAACGAAAAATACACAAAGGAAAATTAAAACCTAAAAGGAAATAACCCTTACAGAATAATCTTCGCTGTAGCGATTGCAGCTGTACAACGAATCCATATTAACGATCTACAAAAGACTAAAGGCATATATTAATTAAAAATTGGAAATGCAAGAGTAATACAAACTTCTTTCAATTTTCTTCATATTATAAATCTGAGAGAAATAGAACAAAATATACAAGACCTGGAAAATATTAAATATATTAACCTACAACTACTTAATACACGAATCGAACAGTTACATAATATATTTGATATCATATATTCATCTGATTCGTTGATATTTGTCGATTGTCCTTTCTGATTGGATGACACATTAGGTATATATATATAGGTAGGTATATAAGAATTTACACGATTAATGCATGAATCATCATTTGTGAATATTCCAAAGAGTGAACACTGATTCTTTGATTGTTATAATTTTTAACAAAATAACTTTTTCAAAACATTAAAGAAAAAAAGATTTTGTTTAAAAAAATTTGTTCCATTTCTAGATATGCTTAAAGAATGCGGTTTGTTTGCATTCAATCCGGATTAACTTGAAATTTACAAGAAAAGTGGGAAAGCTTTAGTTTTCCAAACGAACAACTCCGAAAATGGGAAAATTACTTTTATTATTATAGTGTTTTCTATATGGAAGCATTACTTAGGAAAAAGCAAACTTTAGCAAATTGAATATGTGCTTTCGGTTGAACAACTATTTGAATAAAAATTTTCATCCTTTATTTAGATTGAATCAATAGGACTATATTGATTTAAATAATAAGTTTTCAGAAAACAAACATTTTTAAAAGCATTATTCGTGAAAAAAATGAAATTTTTACCTGAACCTGAAAATTGAAATATCTCGTAAACCAATAGAGATATCAAAAAAACAAATGTTAAATCAGTCCTAATAAGTTAACATGCATAGAACTGATTTACCATATCTGAATAACAAAATTTTTAAGTTATGTGTATTTTATGTCGTGCTGAATTAACGAGAAATTTTACATAAAAAGTTTAATAACTTCCAAACGGTGTGCTTTATCAAAAAATAAGCAAAAAACTTCCCTTTGAATTCCCACTTATTTTTCCAGAGAACCTAAATATTAAGTTTCATAACTGTAGGGTTACTTTTGCAAAATTTTGTATTTATTTCAAGAAAATTTTGCCTAGTGTTAATATATGAACGCAATTTTGTAAAAAAAAATCTAACCCACTTCTAGACACGCTAGAAGAATGCAGTTTTTTGAATTCGACGCGAAATAAGTTGAATCTTATTATACAAATCGGAAAATTTAAATTTTGCCAACGAAACCTCCCCAAAAATAGGAAAATCCAAAAATTGTATTTAAGTGTTTAAATTTAAGCTACTTCCAGACACTTAAGAAAGATACGGTATTTTGCATGTGACGCGGAATAACTTGAAATCTATAAGAAAAATCGGAAAATTTTAATTTTGCCAAAACAACATACCCAAAATTGGGAAAACAACAAAAATAACCTTTCTAAACTTGCTAGAAGGATGCAGTTTTTTGCATTCCATTCGGGAAACTTTGAAATATATAAGAAAATTTTTATTTTACTAACACAACATCCCAAAAAATAGGAAAACACTAAAAACTACCTTTCTAGGCATGCTAGTAGGATGCGGTATTTTGTAGGGGGTGGAAGCTCCTAGCGAGCAGAGCGAGTTGACGTTATATAACGCGAAGCGGTCTCCTTTGTATATGTGAATCTACATAAAAACAAAAAGAGTTAAGTATCGCGAAGCGTAAAGTAACGCATAGCATAACAAAATGCGCAGCGTTTTGTGTGAAGCCTTCGGCTTCGTATATTTAAGCCTTTCAAAAAGGAGTGATATCCGATCAAAAACATAAATGTAAGAAAGGGCTTAGTTTTCGAGGAAATCCTTAATGAAATAGTTGCTTCTTTAAAAGTGATATGGGTGATGATATGGGAGAAAGGACCGAGCTATTAACAAAGTAAATAACTGTCGACTTCATATAATTGTTGCTCCTTAAAAAGTGATGATATGGAAGAAAGGACCGAGCTATTTACAAAGTAAATAGTTCTGGACTTCATATAACAGTTGCTTCTTAAAAAGTGATGATATCCCATTAAAGAGCCAGGCTATTAACAAAGTAAATAGCTCAAGACTTCATTTAATAGTTGCTCCTTAAAAAACGATGATATCCCATTGAAGAGCCGAGCTATTTATAAAGTATCTCGGTAAACTATTTATCAAAAAAAATAATGAGAGGTAAATTAATTAAATGTATGAAAAAATTTGGTTGAAATTTATTTCGTAAGTTTTCCCTCAGTATGTTTTTAAAATTTTATATAACGCAGTAAGTGTTTTTTTCACTTGATTCAAATATTTTAAAACGTACCGCGTTATAAAATTTTAAAAACATACTTAGGGAAAACTTACGAAATAAATTTCAACCAAATTGTTTCTTTTATTTAATCAATTGAAAATTGATTAAATGTAATCAATGTAATTGAAAATTAAAAAAAAAAAAAAGGAAAAGTACTTAAAAGTAAGAATTAGTTTAGTAATATGTCATTAAAATTAATTAATAAACCTATTATATAAAAAAAACTAGTAATAAAAACTTATATCTAATTAAAAACGTATATCTTATTAAAAGTTATAACTAATTTTTACTTATATTCTAACGATGAAACAAAAAAAAAAACAAATACACACAAGAACTGAGTCACGCGCAGCCCATTCGTACACGCTATCGTGTGAAAGGACACTCCTGTAAGAATAATTAAATTAAATTTTAATCACGTAATCCCTAAAATGTAAACAAACACCATGACAATGCAATTTTTTTTATCCACGATACAAAAAAAAACAAGAATTTCTTTCTTATGAATTTGGAGTCGAAACGATTCGGATCAAAATTGGATATGTGTTATTTTGTGTTGAGAAATTAAAACAATAAAAAATCGAACGTAGCGATAATAATACAGTATAAGAACTATTACTTTTTTTTTTAAATAAAATTTATAAATCATTGAACAGTTATTATTCTGGTTCGGGGTTCGATTAACTAAAGATTTAAACTAAAGGATTATATTGGTAGATTTTTTTTCTGTCAGAAGACTTCCCCGGATCGCTTCAGCGCAACGTGGACCTGCAATTACATTGTCGTACTGGTATTGTCCGGAATATTACCTTGGGTTTTCATGACAGGTTTATTTAGCAGCTTCGATTACAACTGGTGGCCTCTGAACATGGTTTGTAATCATTTAATTTAATCCTTTTTTCTGTCTATCGTCCATCGTCGTTTGGGGTTAGAGATTTACCTACCAAAAAATATGGTTCTTATTAATATCACACAAAATACACTAGCGATCGGATATTTCGATTGTCTACCAGTCGATTGTTTGTGGAAATCACACTCGCGGAAATTCTCTGGACATCCCGCAACGCAGGGTACAGACACTCTGTAGAGGACGTCCTACCCCCGGTGGAAGCAAGTGAAGCGAGCCCCTTATAATCATCAAACGCGTGTGGCTGCCCGGTTTTGATACCCGGCTCCATCACACATGCCGAGTGGGTATGATAAGTGATTCCCACAATCAACACCGACTTCAACGGTCAATTGAAATCTCCCATCTCAATGTAAGTAGTTAGACTGTTGAAAGTACTAATTTGGTTTCTTTATTTTAATATCGATTACTTAATCCAAAAATTGATATGTTGACGCGAAAGTATACACAAATAAACAAATATTAAATAAATAAATCACTTCAACAGAAGTAATACTGTCTAAATAAATATAAAATTTGAATAATATGAAAAAGTTGGCTATTACGTCACAATCGTCTTTGGTGTAGCGGAAGCATACTGGACTAGTTATCCAGAGGCCCGAAGTTCGATTCCTGGTTGACGAGTTAATTTTTTCATATGAGTATTTAATTTAATTAAAAATTCAATGACAATGAAATTTGTCGGAGTATACGCTAAAGTCTTCTACAGTTTGTCATACGTAACCGAAAGGAATTTGAACAGACATCGTTAAGTTGACGCAAAAGTATACACAAATAAACAAATATTAAATAAATAAATAACTTCAACAGAAGTAATACTGTCTAAATAAATAAAAAATTACAATAATATGAAAAAGTTGGCTATTACGTCACAATCGTCTTTGGTGTAGCGGAAGCATACTGGACTAGTTATCCAGAGGCCTGGTGTTCGATTCCTGGTTGACAAGTTAATTTTTTCATATCAGTATTTAATTTAATTAAAAATTCAATGACAATGAAGTTTGTCGGAGTATACGCTAAAGTCTTCTACAGTTTGTCATACGTAACCGAAAGGAATTTGGACAAACATCGTTATGTTGACGCGAAAGTATACACAAATAAACAAATATTAAATAAATAAATCACTTCAACAGAAGTAATACTGTCTAAATAAATAAAAAATTTGAATTATATGAAAAAGTTGGCTATTACGTCACAATCGTCTTTGGTGTAGCGGAAGCATACTGGACTAGTTATCCAGAGGCCCGAAGTTCGATTCCTGGTTGACGAGTTAATTTTTTCATATGAGTATTTAATTTAATTAAAAATTCAATGACAATGAAATTTGTCGGAGTATACGCTAAAGTCTTCTACAGTTTGTCATACGTAACCGAAAGGAATTTGGACTGACATCGTTAAGTTGACGCAAAAGTATACACAAATAAACAAATATTAAATAAATAAATAACTTCAACAGAAGTAATACTGTCTAAATAAATAAAAAATTACAATAATATGAAAAAGTTGGCTATTACGTCACAATCGTCTTTGGTGTAGCGGAAGCATACTGGACTAGTTATCCAGAGGCCTGGTGTTCGATTCCTGGTTGACAAGTTAATTTTTTCATATCAGTATTTAATTTAATTAAAAATACAATGACAATGAAGTTTGTCGGAGTATACGCTAAAGTCTTCTACAGTTTGTCATACGTAACCGAAAGGAATTTGGACAAACATCGTTATGTTGACGCGAAAGTATACACAAATAAACAAATATTAAATAAATAAATCACTTCAACAGAAGTAATACTGTCTAAATAAATAAAAAATTTGAATTATATGAAAAAGTTGGCTATTACGTCACAATCGTCTTTGGTGTAGCGGAAGCATACTGGACTAGTTATCCAGAGGCCCGAACTTCGATTCCTGGTTGACGAGTTAATTTTTCATATCAGTATTTAATTTAATTAAAAGTCAATATTTAATTTATTAATAAAACAATACATTTTATTTTTTCATTTTTGTAAAATGAAAATTTGGTTGAAATTGGTTCAAATAATTTATTTCGTAAGTTTTCTGTTAGTTTGTTTTTAAAATTTTATAACGCGGCAAGTTTTAATTTAAAATATTTGAATCAAAAGAAAACAAATTACTTGCCGCAATATAAAATTTTGAAAAAAGACTATGAGAAAACTTACGAAATAAACTATTTCAACCAATTTTTTTTTTTCATTTTACTTTGCACTTACATTCTTACATTTCAGTTTGCACTATTTAATTTATAAATAGCTCGGTTCTTTAATTGGGATATCATCACTTTTTAAGAAGCAACTATTAGATATAGTATCTCCACGAAAAGTCGGCCCTTTTTTACATTTATGTTTTTGATCGGATATCACCACTTTTTTAAAAAGGGGTATATATATATATATATATATATATATATATATATATATATATATATATATATATACATAAATTTTAGCGATAGTGGTTTTTAACATCTAAAAACCACTATCGAAATTCCAACATTAGTGCAAAAACAATAGCTGCATTTCCTTTGGAGGAAATTCAATAATAAAAGCTTATAATATTTGAATAGTTGTCATATTGAGACAAACTTAACAATGGATGGATATTTTTATTTGAACTGGTCAATGAATATAATAACATATTCGATATTCAAAATCGACTGCCTATATCTGATCAAACAACCAATCCTCCTTATCCAATGTCTGGAAAAGGCTTAAATTTAAACACATAAATTTAATTTTTGATTTTCCATATGTTCCGTTGGGAAAACTAAATTTTCCCAAAGATTCTTATTTAAGGTATCAAAAATTCCGCGGCGAATGCAAAAAAACCGTATGCTTCTAACATTTCTGGAAGTGGAGCAACAAAGTTTTAAAAAATCGCGCACACCTCTCGAAGGTGGTATGTGCTATCATTTTACTATAAATATAAAAATATGGACCAATCATAGAGCAGCAATATTTCCTATGTTAATTTTATCAAAACAAAAATTTTCCATTTCCCGATATAAATTTCGCTGTTTGATAATTTTCCTTTCGGTTTTGGCACTATATCTAACTGTATGCCAAATATCTACTTTTAAGGACTTATGGTCTAGGCTCTGGAATTAAAATTATGATCACAAAAATTGTGGGCGTTCCGGCTATTTTACGGTTTTTGAACCGAAATTTCTTAACGAAAAGCAAAAACTTGTTCTCTTATAATTTCCTAAATAGCTTATTTTCGAAAAATCAGCACTGTTGCTCGTTTCGTTCAGAAGATTTTTCGGGGTCAGATCGACTCTGATTTTTCCTGTAGTAATAGCACTGTAAGTACGAAGACCGAAAATCCTTTAAAGGCCTCGCTCACTACCGTTCTCTAGATTTAATTTTTGCAAATACTAAAATCATATCAGATATTATAGAGAGTGATTTATGTATTCTTAGGAAGTTCGCTAAGTTGAAGCAGCTCCTACGTACGATTTTTTTTTGTCAAATGAGTTTTTGTTTTTAAAAATACCAGCAATTGGACGTACAAACTTAAGTCGCAGAACTCGAAAAGCTAGAAGTGAAAGATATACCGCGAAACGAGGAATGAAGTTGAACGGAATCGATAGAATCAAAATCAACAACATAGAAATGTTGCGTTTAACCAATATCGAGCTGCATTTAATTATAATGTGGAAATCGATTGCAGTTCACAGCAAATCGTTGCTACTCGATAAATGAACGTTGTGTGTCAATATTGAAAGGCATTTAAATTTAAAAATGGAGCCCCTGGATTGTGTTGCGCGAACGGTCAAGTAATATTGGCGCGATTGGTACCAGAAGAGCACATACATTCATTGGTTTCGGGAAATGGGCCTGATTCTAAACATTTTTTGACTCAACAAAAATTATTCGAGAAAAATTTAAGCCAAGTTTCAAGGTAAGTATATTGAAAAACAATAAACTTTTACCACCACGTGCCTGATGCAAAATACGTTGGCAGCTTTCAATTGAAATGGTGTATCAATTGAAATGGCTTAAAGTACATTTGTAGCTCGGTAAATTGCCAAAGAAGTGAGTGTGTTTAAAGAAGTTGATGGTGGAATGGGAGTGCTGAGAAAGTATTTTGAGAGCAACATGAGAGAGCCACATGGTGGTACAAACAATTCACTATACAATATCATATATTACATCTATTTATTATCTGTTTACTTTTGCAGATTCAGGGTCAAATATATCATCTAACAGGTTCCTTATTGCGAACGCGGGATAGTGACTAAAAATTTTTGACTACAACACGCAAGACGTTTGAATGGGCCAACAATTAATGAAGTCGCTAGAAAATAATGCTAAGAATATTGTGTATCATAAAGCATTAAAATAATAAACAATATGTTTTGGAATAATAATTATTTTTTATTAATTATACCAACTCGAATTCAATATTCATAGTTAAGGCAGGACAACGTCTGTCGGGTCAACTAGTATATATATATATATATATATATATATATATATATATATATATATATATATATATATATATATATATATATATGTACTTTTATGTGTCTGTGGACTCTCTAGCCGTCACAATTTTATTCCGATTGGAATGAAATTTGGTATTTGAGGTGCTTTTGGAATTCTAAAGGTCAAGTTAGTTAATGGGTAAAACCGGACGACGGGAAAGAGGGTTTAGAGTCAGAGGGAAACACAAAATTTGACATACCTCCCTTAATATTTGAAAAATAGAAAAATTTATCACGAGTTAAGTTGTAGGTACTAAATTTTACTGTAATTTTGTTTCTTATCATTTAAAGATTGAAATTAAAGATTGAAAGTTAAAATTATAAATTTCTCTATACACATTAAGAGTTAGGAAAAAATGATAAGGTAATGAATTATAGCCAAATTGATGTTCTACCACTTTGCGCGTTATACGTTTTTCGATTGTTCCAATATTAAGAGTGATTTATGTATTCTAAGGAAATTCGCTAAGTTTACGCAGCTCATGCGTAACGAATTTTTTTTCTTCCTCTCTGTCAATGTCGTCTTCACTCAAAATGTGTCCCAGATATTTGACTTTGTTGCTGCCCATGACACATTTGCTTGGTTTACAAGTTAACCCATGTTGTTCTAGCCATTCTAGTACAATATCTGTGTGGTGTAAATGTTACTTGACTGATCGACTGTATATTAGTATGTCATCCAGGTAATTTTGGCAGAAATCTTCAATGCATCCAGACAAAACTTCGATCATTAAGCTTTGGAACATAGTTGGAGCATTCTTCGAAACAAACGGCGTGACGCGAAATTGATAGAGACCTCTTGGGGTGGTAAATCATTCTTTCGATTGTGGATTCATCTCAATTTTCTAATAACCAGCCCGAAGATCCAATGTAGAAAATATTTTGGCTCCATTAACTTTTCTTAACATCTCTTGCAGATCTGGAGTCGGAAATGCATTGCTCTCAGTAAGATCGTTCAGTTTTCTATAATCGACGCACAATCGAAAAGTTCCATCCTTCTGCTTTGGTAATACGACGGGTGCGGCCCAGGGAAATTTGGATTGTTCTATAATGTCATCGTTTTCTATCTCTCCAATCATTTTTTCCAGGACCCTCTGTTTTTCATTATTATATGGGTATGGTCGCAATTTTATGAGGTAATTTTTCCTGATTTCAATCTCAAGGAGCAGTTATTTGTAACTCGCCCAATGCTTCGTAAAATACTGCTATTTCTCTATGTTCTTTATCAGGTTTCTTCCAAGCAATGCGGACTCTCTTATCTCACCTGAATTAAATCTTACCAGTCCGGTAATCAATACTTACACCATTTTTCATTAAAAATTCGTGGCCAAGTATCAAATGTTTCCGTAGACCAGGTACAACCATAGGGTTTCACCGAGGCTACGAGGTAACCTCGCTTCGCCCCGGTCCTCGGTTACGAGGCACGAGGCGGGCGAGGCGAGGTTCAAAATTTTAATCCTCGATACTAACCGAGGAGAGGCGAGGTATATTGTCATAAAAACCTCGTCTCGGCCGAGGCGAAGCGAGGTATATCGTCAAAAAAACCTCGCCTCGGCCGAGGCGAAGCGAGGTATATCGTCACAAAAACCTCGCCTCGGCCGAGGCAAATTTACAAAAAAAATTTTGTTTATTTATTTATGCAGTGTCAGTAAGCATTTAAAGAATATATGTAATGTTTATACATGTTAAGTGTTATATCTTACTCTTACGTTTAAAAATAAAATAAAATGTTGTATCTATAAAAAACATTTACTACAAGAATAATCAAAATTTTGAGGGTCTGTTCATTTTATATATAATACTGTAATACTATATTATATAACGTATGTTTTCATTATTGTCATTTCAATGAATAAATATATAATTAAATTAATAAGTTTAAAAGAATTGAAAAAAGTTTAATTTCTTTTATACTTACAGTAACTTGTATTTTTCAGTATATTCGATTTCGCATTGGAAATCGTGGAAGCATTTTGAAGAACCTCTTATATAGTTCTTAAAACATCACGGGATTTCATCTTTTCATAATATTTTATTTAGGCCAAATTTTTTGGAATTTACTGTTTTCATTCGAGGAGTCATAAAAATTTAGAGACTAAGCAACTTATATTCCGTGTTTTAAAGACATTTTCTAACAAATTTTTTTTAACCATATTATGTACATTCATGCAAAATAAGTCAAATTTAGTAAGAATTTTACCTCGGGCGAGGCGAGGCGAGGATGATAGCAAACCCAACCGAGGCGAGGCGAGGTTGTTATTTAAAAAAGCGAGGCAAGGCAAGGTGATACCAAAACCTCGCCTCGCCTCGTGCCTCGTGAAACACTATACAACCATCCCTTCAGTATTGAACCTCATTCTTGATATCATCACATGCATCCACATTTATCCTAGAATCATGAAGATATTGTTGCATGTGGCTCCACTCCCTGTACTATCTGTGACAGGGTGCCATTTACCAATACTTCTCGCCAATTCTTCACTTATAAAATGGTGTGATGCTTGACTATCAATTAATGCCATTACTGATTTACCACGCACATCAACTTCCACAATTGGCCTATTTTTGGTTTCCATTGTCGATAGACGAACAGGTAATGATGATGTTCACGCCGATGTTGTTTGGTTTTGTGGAGGTAAATGTCTTCTCCAGAACCAATCTTCTCCTTCTCTGATCCTAGCTCATCGTCCTGTGTTCGAACCGTAGTGCGTAACTCGTCCACCGATCTTGGATTGGAAATTTTCACCAGCGGTCGTTTGTTGTCCCGTAACAAGTTTAAGATTATTGGCACCACGTCATCAATATTTCGGCCAGCGTGCACTCTCCTAAATAGCTGCGCATGTTTACGTACACTTCTGTTATCAATCCTGTGGGTTGGGAAACGGTCATCAATTCCAGTTCGGCTTTCACTTTTCTTCTCACATTGTTGAAAAATCTATCCAATTGCCATTTCCACTCGTCGAAGGTGCAACCCACGATTTATCAATTCCAAATCGTTTGCTAGTCCCGTTAGTTTCTTCGTTATTATTTCGATATTATAATCTACGGGCAGATGCGTTAATTGTCGTAATGCCGTGGCTCTCTTCAAAAAGATTATTGGATCTTCGGTCGGTCTACCACTAAACTCCGGCATAATTGACAGAAGCGTCGTTGTGTCTACTGCGCTCAGATACTGTTGTATCTGACACTGCTGCATAGTAAATGTTTATGCAGGTGCCTACTTGTTTTCTATAAAAGCCATTTACAAAATTTAATTTTTACTTTCAAAACATGTTCAAATCAATACTTTTTTTTGTAGATAGATAATATTTGATTTCATAACTTTTTTGATTCATTTGATTAAAAAAAAACTTAAAGAAAAAGAAATCAAAACTAGATCGTATCATTTTTACATTTCTTTATGTAATTATAAAAAAAACTTTTGGAGGAGTAATTTCGAGAAGGAGAAAGAATACTTTATCTTAAATATTCCCCTTAATACGGCTTTCATATACAGTAGAGTCTCACTAATCCGGCACTTCAATAATTCGGCACGTCCAATAATCCGACACCCTTCGCCAACGCCTCCCTCACCGCTCCCTGCTCCCGCTTTGTGCACAAATACAAATATATCCTCTTTATGAAATGATTTATTTTATTTATTATAAATTTTTCTATACAATCCAGTAATCTGAAAATTCCAATAATCTGTCACTCTCTAGTTTTTAGTACTGCCGGATTAATGAGACTCTACTGTACTTAAAAATATATGTTAAGTCCAAAAAAATTATTCATAATAATTTTCAATACAACAACAGGTCAAACAAATGAAAACTGAGTTATTTAAATAAAATTAGGTTCAGTATCACGTACTGAATGTAAATGAAAAAAATCCTTACAAATTTCGACCCCAAAAGTGCCGCCCTTTTGAGAAAAACTGTATAAAACTGTAGATATAGGCTAATATCTCCATTACTGTGCACTGTAAGTCAAAAATGGTAATAACATTTCTTTCTTTTTTTTTTGTATCACTTTCCGTTTACGACTTATACGACTATTACTATTTATTTATTGACTTTTTGACCTCTATCTATTCTAATAATTGTTTAAACAATAAAATGTTAATAGTTTAACTTTTAAACCTACAAAATACCTACAACTTCTGGTTAAAACTTTTTTGTTTACAATTAATATTTTTAAAGTTATAACGCGTTTAATGTTGCACTACTGGGTGCAAGGTAACTAAAAACGAGATATGCATAGTAAAATGATGAAAATTCAATAAATATGTTAAAAAATATGAATGAGAGTGATACAATTTTCTTAAAATAAATAATTTTCATACTAAACAATTATTAGAAGAGATATCGGTCAAAAAGTCAATAAATTATAGTAATAAGTAGTAAACGGTAGATAGATAGATAGATAGATAGATAGATCTTGGGGTCTAAAAATTATTGCACTTCGACCTAATGGTACATTGTGCTCCCCCTTCTACTTCAGTCTGACGAGATTCGCTTCTCCCATATGTTGGCAATAGCCAGAACCTTGCTTATCAGGTCTTCCTGAAGGTTCATATATTCGGGGTGAGATGCACCGAATATCCTGTTTCTGATGTAACCTAGAGGTTTGCAGTCAAAGATAATGTGGCTGGATGTTTCTTCCTCCTTGCCACACAATCTGCACATAATGGACCCGTTATAGGGTCCCATTGTGTGCAGATGCTTCCACAGGATATAATAGCCGGTAATGAATTCAATAACCCTCCGCAGTTACATCTTGGTCAGCTTCAGCGTATTGAGAGATAGCCTCTTGGTTGCACTATGAAGCAGTATTTTCCCGAGCTTCTGCCGCGGTACTTTTTCCCAGTGATTGCGATGTTTAGCATATGCCCACTCCTAAAATAGGCTCTGGGCCTATGAAGAACATTCTGACTCTCTTCTTTGCTAATGCATCTGCTTTTTTGTTTCCTTCGATACCACTGTGACCCGGCACCCAGATCAATTTAACATTGTTTCGTTTTTCCAGCTCCAGAAGTTTCTCCAGACAATACTTGACTACCCCTGAGGTGACCTCAGTTCCAGGCAAGTCTTTTAGAGCAGCTTGACTGTCCGAGAGAAACATACGTTCTGGTTTATGTAGCCTCTATATAGGTTCACGGACGCAAGCCATTATGGCGTAGAATTCTGCTTGAAAGACCGTGGCATATTTCCCCAAGTTGAGGCTTATGTTTGCTTTTCGTCTATCACCGAAGATTCTCGCCGCGGTCCCTTCTTCAGTTTTGGATCCGTCTGAATACCAGACAATTCCTTTCTTGAGATAGGGGGTTTTTCCTTCCGTCCACATGTCCCTATCACAGAATACAGTGAAAGGTTTTGAGAAGGAGTACATTTTGGGAAGCATATCTGTGTCCATTAAAATGGGGGTCTGAGATGATTGATGTTCCCACAATCCTTGCGTGTCCAACCAGATTTTTTTAAATCCAGTTATTATTGCAAGACGGGCGCTGGATCTCGATTTAGCTATTGTTACAATGCTTAGCAGAATCAGCCCTAGTATGACTTCCATGGCAGCTGTGTGCGTACTGCTAATGGATCCAGTAATGCACAAACAGGCCAGTCGTTGGATCATCGGTAGCTTTATGCATGCTGTTATCTGGTTAACTTTTTGCCACCACACTAGAGCAGCGTAGGTTATAATGGGCCTAACTACTGTTGTGTAAAGCCAGTGGATCATTTTGAGTTTTAGACCCCAGTGGATTATTTTGAGTTTGTTTTGTGGTCTCACCAGGGTTTATTTTCAGTTTTTGGTTGATACACCATTCCTGTGCGAATCTTAGAGCATTTTCATAAGCTCCGAGATTTTGCCTCCGAGATTTTGCCACGGAGTCCTTGAATTGCAATTACAATGTCGTCCGCATATCTCTGTAGTATCCGTTTTGGTTGAGGCTCGTCAGTAAGTTGTTCACTGTCAGACTCCACAGGAGTGGGGATAAGCCACCACCCTGCGGATATCCCTTTGTGGCTCTCACAGTCACAGACTTTCCGGGGGAAGGGAAGCATAGAGTTTATCCACCTGAAAAATGTGTCTTATACTCCGTGCCGACTAGCCGAATCAACCATGGAGTTGTAAGAGGCATTGTCGTAAACAGTAAGTGATAGAAAAAAATTAATTAAAAAAAAAAAATTCAATTATCTACAAAATAGGTTATTACCATTTTTGGCCTAAAGTGAACGGTAATGGAGATATAGGCCGATACAGTTTTTCTCAAAATGGCGGCAATTCCAGGGTCGAAATATATTAGGATTTTGTTCATTTACATTCAGTACGTGATACTGAATCTAATTAATAAAAAAAAATAACTCCTGTAATTTAGTGCAATGCGGACAAGAGTAACGGGCTTCTCTATTGATTGTACTATCACAAAACATAGAATATTGTTTTATAATCAATAAAATCGATCTGTTTGTATGTGGTAGTGTTTTTGAAGAGAAGTGAAACCTGTTCATGTTTACTATATTAGAATTATATATCATATATAAATATATATATATATATATATAAAATATTCAAACATTATGAACGTACTGTGTACAAAACCCATATTATACGTTAGTTGTTGGGTTTGCAGTATAAAATAAGAAAATAGAAAGATATGTGTACTTTGCGATGGTAGAAAACGAGGAAAATAAATGATATTACGACCCCTTTTATGTGGCAGAAGCTTTTGTATGTATGGATGCTTTTGGGGCATGCGCTAATATTATTTAATGGGTGGACTTGTCTATATACAACTATGTATAGCCAGAGTTATCAATTCTCAATGTTAGGCAAGGCAGTGTGTTCAGTTGATCGAGATATTAAACAAATGCGTTTGTGTTCAATATTATAACTACTATTATAACACTCATTAAAAACTATATATATAAAAACATTGTTGATAGTAATATTTATTTGTTGTTGTTGAACCATTGTTGGGAATAACCTTGCTTTGTGGGATTGTGTGTGAATTGCAAATTGAATTCTACTTTCCATTTTCGAATCAACCAACCACTACGGGTAATTGTATACAAAAATAATAATAATTGTGTGCTGTATTTTTTTGGGTGTAATTACAGTGTGTTTTATTTATTTATTTGTGATTCTTGTTTTTGTACCAATTTTGGAATTTCGTAAAAATTTCTTCAAATGTCCATCGATTCTACCTACTAGATCAAAAATCACTATAGTTACAATATAAATATATTTATATATATATATATATATATATGTATATGTACTTTTATGTGTCTGTGGAATCTCTAGTGGTTACAGTTTTATTCCGATTGGAATGAAATTAGGTATTTGAGGTCTTTTGATATTCAAAAGGTCAAGTTCGTTAATGGGTAAAATCGGACGAGGGGTTTAGAGGTAGGGGGAAACACAAAATTTGACATATCTCCCTTAATTTTTGAAAAATTGAAAAATTTATCAGAAGTTCTAGTTACTTAGTTTTATTGTAATTTTGTTTCTTATAATTTTTCTGTTACACTAATATTTACAGAAATATTTACAATTAAAGATTGAAAGTTAAAATTCTAAATATGTCTGTACATAGAGTTTGGAAAAAATGATAAGGTAATGAATTATAGCAAACTTGATTTTCTACAACTTTACGGTTTATACATTTTTCGATTGTTCCAATATTAAGAGAGATATTTTCTATTTTGTGTTTTCTTTTATCTTTATGCCCCCCTTTCCCCTTGACGTATGCCATTTATGAATATAATTGGCCTAGAAAATACTAAAATGATATCAGATACGACATTTCATTTTGATCAGACTTAAATTGTGACTAGAGAGTCATTTATATATTCTAAAGAAATTCGCCGCAGATCCTGCGTAATGAATTTTTTTTGCTAATTATTTCGATGTTTTTAATGATTTTATTTTTTATCTATAATTTTATTGTTATGTTGTTTTTCGCATTGTTAATTTAACGAGTCGGAAAATAAAAGCTACTTTGTTCGTTAAATTCATTTTTGTGTGTGTATTATCTTTTTATTTTATTTTGATAATTCCATTGTTGCCTTTTTATTTTAATTTCGATATATATGTGATTTTATTTTCTATTTGTGATTTTATCTTGTGTAATTTATTTTTTTCTAGTTATGAAAGTTAAAATTTCCTTTTAAAACAGGGTATTGGATTTATTAGTCATTAAACAATGTTTAGAAATAAGTGTTTTATCTGATACGTTTGCAGTTGTGGTATTAAAATTTATATAAAATATGTTTCTTATCCCTGTAGGTTTATTAAGTAACATCATATGCATCTGAATTAGATTTGTTGTAACTAAGCAATGAATTTATAGACTAGTAAACATGTGCCTTTTTCGAATTCCACTTCGCCTTCTCAGAAAATTAAGACCAAGATGTCGTGTCGATTCGATGCGTAATTGCATCTAGACAGTTTTAGACAAAGTTTGAGTCCCGCATAAAAAATTGCAAAAGTTATAAACAATTTAGTAAAAAAAAGGGGATTTCGTTTATTGCAAACGTCGCAAAAACTATTGTAAATATAGGAATATCGAAATAAAGATTCTTAAAGAGCAGAAAATTTTCTAAAATAGTGCCACCTTCCGGAACCGCACCACTAATAGTTATAATTTGTGAGATGAATATAGGTCTTGAAAACGAGCGATTGGGTTCAGAATATTAAGAAAAGAAAAAATGCAGGTACTTACTGGATACTTGAACAAACAATAATCCGTCGGCAAAAAATTTTTACACAATTTTTTTCATTAACTATGCTTTTGTTAATAAAAAATTTTTCCAATCTGGATAACCCCGATAATTTTTAAAATAAAAGTCTGGAATTTTTGTTAATTCTGGGAGCTATTTTAGGAAGGATCTAAAAAAGACCCCCGTTGGAAAATTTAATCAATTTCGATTTTCCATTTTATTATTAACAAAGATACGGAAAAATTCAAAACATAAATAATGTAACTATTAAAGATATAAGACCCCTTTTGGTCTTTTTTGTTTTCCATTAAGCAATGAACAAATTGAGTATTTAAACGAAGCTCTAACTCAAATTTTTAATAAATTACCAATGAAAATAATGGCTCATTACGTTATTTATGTTTTGAATTTTTCCGTATTTTTGTTTGTTAATAAAAAATGGAAAAAATTTTTTAAATTTTCCAACGGATATCTTTTGAAATCCTACAAAGAAAAGCTCCAAGAATTAAAAAATTTACAGACTTTTATTTTCAAAATTGTCGGGGTTATCCAGATTGGGAAAATTTTTTAATCAACCAAAGCATAGTTTAATTGGGATGAAACTTTTTTGCCGACGGATTATTGTTCGTTTAAGTATCCAGTAAGTACCGTAATATTCATATTTAATGGGTTAAAAAAATTTTTTTGCTCAAGAGTCGGAATCAAGCTGAGCCGAATCACTCGTTTTCAAGACCTATTTTCATCTCTCAATTAAAATTATAAATATTAGTGGTGCTGCTTCAGGAGGTAAGAATTTTTTTAACAAATTTCTTGCTCTTTAAGAATCTTTTTTTCGATTTCCGATATCTACAATAGTTTGTGAGATATTTGCAAAAAATGAAACCCCTTTTTTTTGACTAAATTGTTTATAACTTTTGCAATTTTATTATGCGAGACTTCAGCTTTTTCAAAAACTTTCTATATAAAATTACGAATCACATGACACCTTGGTCTTAATTTTCTGAGAAGGCGAAGTGGAATTCAAAAAAAAAGGCACATGTTTACTAGCCTATTATACGGTTGATATATTTTTATTTAATTATTCATTCCAAGTTTTAATGAAAACATGTTTGTCTCATTGGAGTTATCCTTTTTAATGCGTTTGAATATTTCGCAATCTGAAAAAATTTAAATGAGTTTCGAGAAAAAAGGAATATGTTTTTACTCCCGAGTGACGTTCTAAAAATTATTTTTAACATTACGTTTGAATTTTTATTATCTAAAGACTGTTGTTATACTGAGGTAGTTCCAACATGAAATCACTTTTCGACAGATTTTGATCATTTTTATCCACAGGCTAAAAATTTCGTTTTCTTATAAACTCTAAGTTTCAGAATTTTTGACCGTTTAGAACGCGAGATAATTAATAACAAAGTAATCATTCTCTCTCATTAGAAGCATGTAAAACTTCATGCCCGTCCAACTATTATCTGTATTATCTGTATTAAAAGAAATACTCAACAGAATTACAAAAAAACTAGAACAGTAAAGATGAATACTTATTAATTAAATTTTTTTTAAATCGCGTTTTACCGTTTTGTTTTTGAAATATAACAGTTACAAATTTTTGTTTCTTTCAAAATTACATTAATTTGCATATATAAATATTTGTAGGTTTTTTTGCGTTTCTACATTTTTTATAAATTTTTATATGATTTTCTTGATGTGGGGGTAAAATTGTAAAAAAAAACCTTTCAATTTACTGCTGCCTTTCTAGGATGAAAGTTCATTTCAACAATTCTTCATCTAACAGTTTTTGCACTAATAGCAAGGCTAGGATCCATAAGGAGGCTCTGGGCAGTCTCAAAAGCAGTTGAAAAACTATTATGTGTAAGAGTATATGTATTTGTTCTGTAATAAAAGCAAACCGGTTTATGTCCTGATTATACAAGACATTGCTGAAACTATGTTAGTGAAATTGTTGAATGTGATTTTAATATATATTGTCAATACAATCAAAATAATATATTTAATATTAAGAGAAGCAGTGAGAGTATAGAAGGTCAGTGAAAAATTCGAAAAAAGACTGCTGGAGAGAGTTTTGTAGATTAACACGATGCTCGCCCTCTTTTCCAAGGAAATAAACTGAAAAACTGGGTTGCCTCGAACTAGCAGGTAATAATCACTTACAGTGTCTGAGAGGATGACGCATCTACTGACCACGCATTTTCCTGGCTTTACCATGGAAGAACTGGACGTGATAGAGGCAGGGCAAATAGGGAGGATTGGGCCTCGGCAAAACTCATCGTAAGCATTACAAAAGTGAGATGGGCTGTGGCAGGATTTGCTCCTTACAAGTCTCCGGGTACTGACGGCATCTTCCCAGCACTGCTACAACAGGAGATATAATTGTTGGAAGATTCAAAGAGATTTTTAAAACATGCATAGCAGACATAGCCGGATGTCATTCTTGTTCAAAACTCTTGAGCGGCTAATAGACAGGCATATGCGAGATACACGTCTTGTAGAGAGACCGCTATCAGTTTGCTTACCAAGTCGACCTTTCATTGGATGCTCCACTTAATCGACTAGTAGGGCGATAGAAGGGGCGCTTTCAGAAAACACAATGGCCTAAGGGGTCTTCCTTGATATCGAGAGAGCCTTCAATAATACAATGGTTGGGGTGGTACGCGCTGCATTAATTGAGCGCGGGGTAGGGGACATCTTGGTAAGATGGATCTGCAACATGCTCGAAGTGAGGTGCATTACCACAACTTTAGGGAAACAATCAGTTAGAGGCTTTGTGGGTACAGGGTGTACACAGGGTGTAGTTCTTTTCCCATTACTGTGGTGCCTCGTTGTGGATAGCTCACTAACCGGTCTCACGAAATTAGGGATATTTGCTTAAGACTACTTTGATGACATATAAATACGAGGGCATTATATATGATTCGATGCAACAAGCGCTCTCTTACGTGCAGCATTTGTGCATTGACAACGAACTCTCTATTAAACCGGAAAAAACGGGATGTGTACTGTTTACAAGCAGACGAAGAGTTGCTCTATGGATGATCAGCATATCTGGCATTCAAATTACACAAACCTGAACGGTTAAGCATCTGGGAATCATCTCGGTTGCAAAATTGAACTGGGGTTGTTATATGGATTGGAGACTAATCAAGGCACATAGTGTCATCTAGATGTGCAGGAGAGAATTTGGACAGTCTTGGGACTCCCACCTCACATGGTGTACTGGTTATTTACAATGACCGTAAAGCCAATGCTTACATTTGGCTATGTAGTATGGTGGGCAATAACCTCTCTGGCTGTAGCAAACAACTCCTACCGCTGCGCTGGGTGCGCTTCTAGGTATTCCGTCTATTCTTAAATGATTGAAGCGGAGGCCATGACAGCTGCCTACTGACTTAGAAGTTGTAGGCAGTGGTACTGTATGTAAACACTGATCATGCGAGTATAATGAACAGGTTGGAGACTGTGACCTCACATGTGGAAATGGCACAGGATTCCACTGTTCCGATTTACCGTTTTGACCGCAAATTTAGGATAATCGTTTCTACCCGCGAGGAATGGAATCGAGATGCACCTTACTTTTTACCCCCTTCCGGACCATATCTTCGTACGAATGTTTCAAGGGCTAGAGATCTGTTTGGTGCGGAGGTTTATGGACAAAGAATAAAGGAATCGATTCGTCTTGGTCAATATGCGATGATTTTTCAATCAGAAATCTTCACCATGCTGAGAGGTGCCTAGATCTGTAACACAAAAGATTACAGTGGGGGCACATATCACATCTTCTCAGATAATCAGGCCGCACTGCCCTCGAGACATCAAGATTCCAATCGAGGATAGTCTATGTATGCTTCGAGGAACTGAACAGCCTGGCACTAAATAACACAGTCAGACTGATCTGGATACCGGGTCACTCCGGTGTTAAAGAGAACGATGCAACGGACTCGTTGGCATGAGAGGGGAGTCTCAAACGACCCTTTCACCTAAACCGGTCATTCCTATAGCAAGATACTCCGTAATTTACCAAATCAAGGAGTGGCTACGCGGTGCATAACCACAATTAGGCCATCCGACTGTGCTCGGTTGAAACTCACTAGAACAAAGTTAAGAAGGAGGATGGGGCTCTTGACAGGACACTGTCAATTGAACTACCAACTTTATAACTTGAGGTCTCAGAGCCTGTATGGAGGACGATGAAATCTCCATACATATCATTTGCACCTGCAGAAACCTGCAGGGTGTCAGGTATGGAATGTTTGGGTCCGAAACCTTGGATCCATCAATCTCGGGAGCAATTCCCGCGGAGAATCTGTGAAATTTCTGTGCGGCGTCTGGCCTCGGCAGAATCCTATAGCTTCATCTGTTTAAAATAGCACCTCTTACCCGGAGAAGTTTCGCCTTCGGGTGATCGGTGGTTCTGGGAGGAGAACCACCGATCACCCGAGAAGGCGAACACAGAGGACCCCCTGGTCTAGGAGCTAGGGACCCATTTGCGGTGCCCCTCTTATGTATTATTATTAAATAAACAATGTATTTTTATATGCTTGAAATAATTTCAAATTTTGCATATCACAAATTTTAATGAAAATATGTTTTTGCCTCAAATTAGTTTATATATAGTTTCTAGTTAGTAACTTTTGTATGGTTTATTTTTAATGAAATTTGTTTGAAGGTTGTTAAACTTTGTAAATTTCGTAAAATATAAATATATTAGGTATAATTGGTTAGTTTTGGTCATACTGACTAGTACTTTGTATAGTGATTTTTTATAAATTAACTAGATGAAATAGGCGCCGTTGCCCAGCCTTAAAAAAATTTGTGTAGAGTTCGTCGGAAATTTATATCAAATAATTATTTTTTTCTAAATTTTGATTGTTCAAAACGTCAATTTTTTATATTTTAAATTTATTGACAAATAATTTATTTCCAAAATTTTGTAAATACAGGTATTTATAAAGAAACAATAAACTATATTAAAGATCTAACCCAAAAAGGTTATTGCAGTCAGAAAACGGCTATAACTTTTGAACGGTTTGTATTTTCGAACTTCTGATACTTTTTCTGGAGTCGTAAGGAAAAGGAATTCTATACTAATCACTACCTCCCATAAATTTCTCCAAAAAATTTTGAGAAAAGTACACACATACACACAACATATTTCTTTCCCTTATGTATATAGAGAGATCGATTATTTTTTTGTGAACTTAAAATGTCTGAATATTTAGAACAAGTTAGAGACGGTTAATAAGACATTTATCTGTGTAACAGCAGTCCCGTATTCGAAAGATATACTTAAAGCTAATTTCATGTTTTAATAAGCGGTACTTCCATTTAACGACTCAAAAATAAAGAAATCTTTCGACACTTTTTATAAAAAAATAACAAATGTATTATAAAATCGGTTTCGGAAAGTTAACTGGTGGCACAAATTACTGCTTTAAGGTTTGACTTGGAACAAAAACACATTTTGTTCGCAGTTCTATATAAAGAAAAGCTAGCGCAGTACAGAAATAATTAAAAAAGTGGTCTGGTTTCAACGAAAAAAGTTACGATAAATTGTTTATAATAACTAACTGCTTAGGTACTCGGTATATACTGAGTTCATTATCAATGTGTGAACTGTTTATTTTACTTATTACATACGTACATAAATGTATAAAATACAAAGTTTATTTTAGAAAAAGAAACAGTTTTTTTCTCCGTCCTTGGCGGATGAGAAAATTTTTCTCAATGACACTGCAAATTTTATGTATTCTTTGTCCACTCAGCCATGTGTGCAGATCTGCACCCGACAGTTGACAAATTGAATGATCATCGCTGAATCAAAAACTTAACTGACACTAAACATAAATCTACCTCCTCATGGTAACGTAACCCATACGAACGTATAGATCATGGGAAAATATGCAACTAAAATCATTATGAAGTAAAAAAAAAAAAATTATTATTACACATCTATTCTGTGAAGTACGATCTTATGAAGGAACTGGATTGGTAGTTCTTATCTTAACTTAAGTGAGATATCGAATTCGAATTTTTTAGGCATACTGTTGGATTAACATTAAGTTTCTACTGATTAATTAACATATTTAAACAAGAATTAAGTTTTATTTCGATAACTGTAAAATTAGACAAATTTCTGGGCTATCTAAGCAACGTTTTTTTTTATAAATAAAAATTGATTCTAAAATTGAGTAAAAATCGCGTTACCTTTTTTATTGTATCGAGTCTTAATTTGTGGAAATACATTGGAAATATTAATAATAATCAATATTTTTTGGATTTTTCCAGTTTATTTTTTATTATAAAGAAAAATTATAAATGTATTTTTCAATGAAAATAGTGAAGAAAGATACCTATCATTTACAAATATTTGAAACCGAATACCCGTTGAGTTATAATCGTTTTTAGTCACATTTTATTTAACTCAATTTTCACCCGTATCCCTCGTCTGGTGGTGATTATATATAATATAATAAAGAAAATGAGAACACATTAATAGATGTTTAATAGATTAAAAGATGTCTCAGTGTACCGCTTAACGAAACCAAATAAATAATTTTTCTTAGTATACAAAATATTTATTTTCTCATCTATTAATTATCCGATCAAAAGCATAAATGAAAAAAAGGTCCGAGTTTTCGGGGAGTTACGTCATATAACAGTTGCTCCTTAAAAAGTGATGATATCCCAATAAAGAGCCGAGCTATTTACAAAGTAAATGGCACGGTAAACTATTTACCAAGAAAATTAATGAGGGGTAAATTGATTAAATGTAAGAAACAATTTGGTTGAAATTTATTTCGCAAGTTTTCCCTTAGTATGTTTTTAAAATTTTATAACTTGGCAAGTTCTTTCTAAAATTTATATATATATATATATATATATATATATATATATATATATATATAAATTATATATTATATATATAATTATATATATATATATATATATATATATATATATATATATATATATATATATCAATCAATCAATCAAGTACCATGTTTGATTAACAAACGTTGGTGATCATGGCATTCCACCCCTCCCTGTCGATGGCGAGATGAAGATTGTCGATATTTGACAGATTTAATTTTAATCTTTTAAGATAACAATGACGATTTCTTCCTCTCGCCAAAGATCAAAAAATTTTTCCTGTAAGAATATCATACTCTAGACACTTTTTTCTAATAATATGGCTCAAAAAATTATGCTGACAAAATCTTAAAGTCTTTATAAGTTCACGGCCTACACCAGCTTTTTGTAGAACACGTTCGTTTTATATGCGTTGGGTCCATGATATCCGCTGAGAGCGACGCAAGAACCACATTTCTGTTGCGGCTATTAATTTTTCAGCAGCAGTTGACACCGTCCATGTTTCGCATGCATACAATAAAACCGGCCAAACGTAGCATTTTAAAATACGAATTTTAGTTTTATTACTTATGTTCTTGCTTGTTAATATTTGTTTATATTTATTAAATATTACTTTCGATAGAGCTATACGTCGTTTTATTTCACTTATGCATTTACCGTCTGAAGTAATGGTCGCACCGAGATATATGTATTGACTCACTTGTTCTAACTTTGCACAGTCAGCCTTTAGATTCACTTTTGAGCTAACTTTTTTGGAGATTATCATACATTTAGTCTTTTTTGCGTTAATTGATAAACTATATTTTTTACAAGCTTTGATTACGTTGTTGATTAAACCTTGTAAATTGTCTTCACTGTCACTTGTTAACACAGTATCATCCGCATATCTTAACTTATTTATATTTTTTTCTCCCACGTTAACTCCCTCAAAATCGTCGATATTTGCAAAAACTAATTCCGCGTATAAGTTAAATAAGTCAGGTGATAGAATACACCCCTGTCTCACTCCCTTCTTTATTGTTACGTATTCTGATATATCCCCATTAAATTTTATTGCTGCCGTGTGATTCCAATATAAAGATTTTATAATTCTCAGATCTTTTTCGTCAATGTTGATTTTTTCGAGAAGTGAGAAAAGCATATCATGTGGCACACTATCAAATGCTTTACTAAAATCCAGGAAGCAGATATATAGTGATTTATTCACCTCTAGTGATCTTTCACATAAAACTCGGAATTGGAACAATGAATTACGGGTGCCTTTCCCATGAACGAAACCACTTTGGTCCTCTCCTATTTCTGGTTGTATTTTATTATGGATTCTATTTAAGATGATTTTACAGATAATTTTTGTTACATGACTCATTAGTGATATTAATCTATATTCATCACATGTTTTAGCATTTGATTTTTTCGGTAACGCCAAAAATACTGATTTACAAAGAGTATTTGGAATGATTCCTGTATCGTAAATAGTGTTGATACTTTCAGTAAGTATGCTTAGGTGAGATTCATCCAGCGCTTTGATCATTTCGATGCAGATATTGTCTGGACCGGCGCTTTTCGCGTTTTTCAGTGCTTTTACTGCCTTTTCCACTTCTGTTTGAAGTATTTTTCGACCACTCAAATTTGGTTCGTCAGTATAATTATAGCTGGATCTTTTTTCGTCATTAAACAGTTCTCTGACGTATATCTGCCATAACCGCATGATTTCTTGTTCGCTCCAAATAATATCACCATTTTCAGATTTCATGTGTCCTGACGTTTGGTTACATTTTTTGTTACACATTTCATTTATTTTTTGATGAATATTACTAAAATTCTTTTCATTTTCCATTTCGCTACATTTTTTATTTATCCATTCTTCTTTAGCTTCAATACACCGTTTTTTTTATTTCTTTGTTGAGTTTATTATAGATTTCTACTTCATTTTTGCATCACGCCTAGAGTTCATTAATTCTAAAATTTGAGGTTTCATCCATGGTTTTTTTCCTTTAATTTTTGTGTGGGTGTGACGTCTTCTGCGCTTTGTACGACTAGCTGACTGAATTTTTTCCAGGCAACTTACACATTTTGGCTTACTGTGGCTTGATGTTTAGTTAATTTTTATTTTCAGTTCTTCGTTAAATTTTTGTTGCGTTTTTGTATCGTTAACCGAAACATTGAAGTTTTTCTCTGCAGTTTTGCTGGGTTTAATTATCGTTTTAAATTTGAGTCTTATTTTTGCTACAAGTAGTGCATGATCAGTATAGCAGTCTGCCCCCGGGTATGTTTTTGAGCTAAGGACAGAATTTCGATATCTTTTATTAATTAAAATGAAATCGATTTGGTTTCGGCATCTATCTCCAAGACTTTTCCACATCTATAGCCTTCTCGGATGATTCTTGAACCATGTATTGGTAACGACAAATTCATGTTTGGTGCACCAGTCTTCCAATATATCTCCTCTGGTATTGCGTTTATTTAAGCCGTATGTCCCTATGTATTCGTTTCGGTTATCTTTTCCTATTTGCGCAGTCCAGTCTCCCATAACTATGGCTAGTTCTCTACATTTACACTGTTTGATGGCTTGATCCAAGTTGTTATAAAATTCATTTATTTCATCGGCGGTACTTTCAGCGGTGGGTGCATATATTTGGATTAATGACAAGTTAACGGACATGCCTCGAAGTTTAACTAGTAATACTCTATATTTGTTTTTTACTGATATTTGCCAATACCCCATAATATTTTTTGCTACTTCATTTTGGAAAATCATTGCAACTCCATTATCGTGGGCCCTTCCCCCAGAGTAAATTATCCTGAAATCATCACCAGTTATAAAACTTCCACTATTGGTACATCTAGCTTCGGATATTCAAAGAATATCCAATTGGAGTCTATTCATTTCAATTGTTAAGTTATCTAATTTAACGGTTTTATACATAGTTCGAACATTCCAGGTGCCTATTTTTAATGGTTTTGGGATACCATGATTATCCTGGGCAGTAGTGACTGACAGTGGTTTGCCGTTGCCTACTGTCTTTTGACAATTTTCTATGTTTTTGTAAATTTTGTTAAGATTGTAGTTCAATGTTGTCAGAGGTTGATCTGTATTTGCTTGACGTTGGCGATTTTTTGTTAAATGTTTTGATTGCTATTGTTGATTTAGACATTCAGTTAACGTTTCTCTTTACTCTTTTCTACTAGGTAATTTGTTTCGATGTCTCCTGCAGAATAATTTAATATAGGCGTGTCCAGTGAGTTTGCTCTTGGCTTCATGAAACTGTCGATTGGCCTCATAAAACTGTCGATTGTTCCAATTCGTCTTCTTTAGGTGGTGGTTTTTGTTTGAGCATTTTCAATTGGAGGTCTTTTTTTAAAGTTTAGTTTGTTCTGTTTTTCAGACCCTACTTTTCAATTATAAACACTTGGTACTTGTATTTCACTTTCGTCTTCAAATTGATTTTTTTGGTTTACTAATGTTAATTGATTTTCGTTAGTCTTATCATCTGACAGTGCCACTAGTTTTCCTTCAATGAAAAGGTTGTCTTGTTTCAGTATTGCATGTTTTCCTTCTTGTTTCGCTTTATTCATAATTGAAATTGCTATTTTTCTCTTTTCTAAAACTTTTTTCGTGAAATCTTCTGAGATGTAGACATTCGTATTATTTAATTTATATTTATTTTGCAAAATCAATAATTTTTTCTGCCAAGTAGTGAAACCTACAATAATAGGAACGCTCTCATTTTGACTATTAATACGTTTAACAAAGTCTATCTCTTCAGCGTAACAATTAATTTGTAAGCCATTGTTAATAACCTTTAAGATCAGGTCCATTATTTCATAATATTTTTAATGTTTAGTGTCCACTCCGTAAAACACAAGATTTTTTCTTTTAGAATCCGTTTCGAGGATATCAATTTTTCTTTCTAGTTGTACAACTTTTTCTTTAAGATTGATATTTTCTTGTAATAACAAATCAAATTTAGAATCTATATTGTTATTTACCTGACTAATTTCATCCTTAAGGTCTTTTACAAACGTATTTCAAATAGTTTTCAAATCATCCTGTGTTATTGCACTTGACATTTTAACGCTTAGCTTATGCACAAACCACTAGTGTTTAGTTTGATCGAATTAATAGATGTCACTATTATTTTACTGATTTTAGATCTCTAGGTTAGGAACAAATATTTCAAAGAAACCAATTAAAAGTTTAATTCACAGTGGAAGATTCCTAATACCGATACCAAATTATGAAAAACAATGAATTACTTGATTATTTTCACTAAATTTTGTTAATATTTATCACCTTCACAAACATACATACAATTTATAATTTGCATAGAAAATAAACACTCTTCACTCTCTGACAGCAAAACACTATCTATATATATATATATATATATATATATATATATATATATATAAAGGATAAAGGATAGCACACTGGACTAGATATCCAGAGGCCCGAGGTTCGATTCCTGGTTGACGAGTTAATTTTTTCATATCAGTATTTAATTTAATTAATAAATTCAATGACAATGAAATGTGTCGGAGTATACGCTATAGTCTTCTACAGTTTGTCATACGTAACCGAAAGGAATTTGGACAAACATTGTATGTTGACACGAAAGTATACACAAATAAACAAATATTAAATAAAAATATCACTTCAACAGAAGTTAATACTGTCTAATAAATATATAAATATATATATATATATATATATATATATATATATATATATATATATATATATATATATAAATTAGAATAATGTGAAAAGGTTGGCCGTTGCATCACAATCGTCTTTGGTGTAAAGGATAGCACACTGGACTAGATATCCAGAGGCCCGAGGTTCGATTCCTGGTTGACGAGTTAATTTTTTCATATCAGTATTTAATTTAATTAATAAATTCAATGACAATGAAATGTGTCGGAGTATACGCTATAGTCTTCTACAGTTTGTCATACGTAACCGAAAGGAATTTGGACAAACATTGTATGTTGACACGAAAGTATACACAAATAAACAAATATTAAATGAATCACTTGATTATTTTCACTAAATTTTGATAATATTTATCACCTTCACAAACATATATATAATTTATAATTTGCACAGAAAATAAACACTCTTCACTCTCTGACAGCAAAACACTCTATATATACATATATATATATATATATATATATATATATATATATATATATATATATATATATATATATGTACTTTTTAAAATGTGAACTCTCTTATGGTCACAGTTTTATCCCGATTGGAATGAAATTTGATATTTGAGGCGCCTTTGGTATTCTAAAGGTCAAGTTCGTTAATGTGTAAAATCGGACGAGGGAATCGTTAATGGGTAAAATCGGATGAGTAAAGGAGGTTTAAAGGGGAGGGGGAGGTAACACAAAATTAGTTTATCTTGATCCCGACTTTAACGCTTAAAAATATTAATCGTAGGGATGAACGAACGTTTGGTATATGTGTGCATAAAATTTGGCCATTTCCACATGTCCGTCTGCCTGTAACTGAAAGCATAACTGCCTCAAGAACGAAAAGAGAAGACGAGCTGAAATTTTTTTCAAAAAATAATTTTCATTTTAAAATAAATAACTTTTGTTTGAAATGTTTTTCATAAACTCAGTAGTTTTCTCATAATTTGTGATTAAATGTTCCGCTGAAAGCGAATTGTTAATAATTCGAATATGCAGAATTGTTAACAATTCAATCATTAATATACAACTTAGTTTATACTGGGTATTCAAACAATGAAGTCAGTTAGTTGTTACATTACTTGTAATAAAATATTATTATTGGTATGACGTGCTACCTACTGATCGGTTTGAAGTCGGTTTCCATGGGATCCCCTTATTAAATAGGACTTGGTGACAATGAGACCACTTCGAGAGTATACCCTCTCTAACAAAACAAGAAATTTCAAAATCGATCCACAGTTGACTAAGAAATCGGTGAGCACACTTTAAAAAAACACATACAGTTGAACATAGAAGCTCCTCCTATTTTGGAGTCGGTTAAAATTTTCGTTCAATGATTCATTTCCACAGAAAGTGTTCTTCTAAAAAATTATTATAAAATTTTGATTGTCGTTGCCATAGTAACAAAAAAATAATAGCACATTATTAATCATTATATTCCTTAATATCACCGCCATATCTAAGCAGAATATTTCAAAATTCATTAATTTTTTTGTATACATAAAAATATATAAACAAATTTTTTAGTATAGTATCCCTATATATATTTTTTTGGTATCTATACAGCCTTAAAAAAAATGAATGGTTGTTTAAAATAAAATAGAAAATAACAATTAGTATTACAATTATTGAATATTTTTCACTCTGCCAGGTTTGTGACGAAAATATTTTATTGAAAAACAATAAATAAAGACATAAAACGATTTTTTAATCAATTATCGGTGCATAGTTATTATTCATTATTAAAATATTTGTGTTCTCTTGCGTTGAAAACAATCATATCAGATACGATGTTTCATTTTGATCACACTAAAATTGTGACCGCTAGAGAATGATTTATGTATAAGGAAATTCCGTTAGTTGACGCAGCTCCTGCGTAACGAATTTTTTTTCTTTTGTTTTTCTATTTAAGTTTACTTTGTAGGGATGGTTTATCCATCCAATTTAGGTTAAGTTTTATGCCAATGGGTTATGTATTAAGTTTTTAGCGAATTTCCTCCAAAGGAAATGGAGCTATTGTTTTTGTACCAATGTCGTAAAAATTTCTTCAAATGTCCATCGATCCTACCTACGAGATTTAAAAAAAGCTATCGCTGAAATTTGTATATATGTATATATATAATATATATATATATATATATATATTTATATATATGTATATATTTAATATATTATATATATATAAATATATATATATAAATATATATATATATATATATATATATATTTATATATATATATATATATATATATATATATATATATATATATATATATATATATATATGTATATATATATATACATATATATATATATATATATATATATATATATATATATATATATATATATATATATATATATATATATATATATATATATATTATACACTCAGAAAAGGTTTTTTGCAAAGAAACTCCAAAGGATGTTCAATTGGAGGTGAAAGTTTATTTTGGGGTCCTGTGATTTTTAAGTTAGAAACATGAGAAATGGTATTTAGGTTATTAATTATGAACAATGTTATATGTGTCAACACTTTTTCAAATTTGTATGAAAGTTCGGTTTTTCTCAAGTTAGGTTAGAGATATGATAGTATTGATATTTTCCTTATGAAGAAAATCAGACCCTGACGGGTGGAAAGTTCAGTTTATAAGATGTTTATTATACAATTACAATTACGGTGTTGTTTGTTAGGAACAAATATTTCAAAGAAACCAATTAAAAGTTTAATTCACAGTGGAAGATTCCTAATACCGATACCAAATTATGAAAAACAATGAATTACTTGATTATTTTCACTAAATTTTGTTAATATTTATCACCTTCACAAACATACATACAATTTATAATTTGCATAGAAAATAAACACTCTTCACTCTCTGACAGCAAAACACTATCTATATATATATATATATATATATATATATATATATATATATATATATATATATATATATATATATAAAGGATAAAGGATAGCACACTGGACTAGATATCCAGAGGCCCGAGGTTCGATTCCTGGTTGACGAGTTAATTTTTTCATATCAGTATTTAATTTAATTAATAAATTCAATGACAATGAAATGTGTCGGAGTATACGCTATAGTCTTCTACAGTTTGTCATACGTAACCGAAAGGAATTTGGACAAACATTGTATGTTGACACGAAAGTATACACAAATAAACAAATATTAAATAAAAATATCACTTCAACAGAAGTTAATACTGTCTAATAAATATATAAATATATATATATATATATATATATATATATATATATATATATATATATATATATATATAAATTAGAATAATGTGAAAAGGTTGGCCGTTGCATCACAATCGTCTTTGGTGTAAAGGATAGCACACTGGACTAGATATCCAGAGGCCCGAGGTTCGATTCCTGGTTGACGAGTTAATTTTTTCATATCAGTATTTAATTTAATTAATAAATTCAATGACAATGAAATGTGTCGGAGTATACGCTATAGTCTTCTACAGTTTGTCATACGTAACCGAAAGGAATTTGGACAAACATTGTATGTTGACACGAAAGTATACACAAATAAACAAATATTAAATGAATCACTTGATTATTTTCACTAAATTTTGATAATATTTATCACCTTCACAAACATATATATAATTTATAATTTGCACAGAAAATAAACACTCTTCACTCTCTGACAGCAAAACACTCTATATATACATATATATATATATATATATATATATATATATATATATATATATATATATATATATATATATATATATGTACTTTTTAAAATGTGAACTCTCTTATGGTCACAGTTTTATCCCGATTGGAATGAAATTTGATATTTGAGGCGCCTTTGGTATTCTAAAGGTCAAGTTCGTTAATGTGTAAAATCGGACGAGGGAATCGTTAATGGGTAAAATCGGATGAGTAAAGGAGGTTTAAAGGGGAGGGGGAGGTAACACAAAATTAGTTTATCTTGATCCCGACTTTAACGCTTAAAAATATTAATCGTAGGGATGAACGAACGTTTGGTATATGTGTGCATAAAATTTGGCCATTTCCACATGTCCGTCTGCCTGTAACTGAAAGCATAACTGCCTCAAGAACGAAAAGAGAAGACGAGCTGAAATTTTTTTCAAAAAATAATTTTCATTTTAAAATAAATAACTTTTGTTTGAAATGTTTTTCATAAACTCAGTAGTTTTCTCATAATTTGTGATTAAATGTTCCGCTGAAAGCGAATTGTTAATAATTCGAATATGCAGAATTGTTAACAATTCAATCATTAATATACAACTTAGTTTATACTGGGTATTCAAACAATGAAGTCAGTTAGTTGTTACATTACTTGTAATAAAATATTATTATTGGTATGACGTGCTACCTACTGATCGGTTTGAAGTCGGTTTCCATGGGATCCCCTTATTAAATAGGACTTGGTGACAATGAGACCACTTCGAGAGTATACCCTCTCTAACAAAACAAGAAATTTCAAAATCGATCCACAGTTGACTAAGAAATCGGTGAGCACACTTTAAAAAAACACATACAGTTGAACATAGAAGCTCCTCCTATTTTGGAGTCGGTTAAAATTTTCGTTCAATGATTCATTTCCACAGAAAGTGTTCTTCTAAAAAATTATTATAAAATTTTGATTGTCGTTGCCATAGTAACAAAAAAATAATAGCACATTATTAATCATTATATTCCTTAATATCACCGCCATATCTAAGCAGAATATTTCAAAATTCATTAATTTTTTTGTATACATAAAAATATATAAACAAATTTTTTAGTATAGTATCCCTATATATATTTTTTTGGTATCTATACAGCCTTAAAAAAAATGAATGGTTGTTTAAAATAAAATAGAAAATAACAATTAGTATTACAATTATTGAATATTTTTCACTCTGCCAGGTTTGTGACGAAAATATTTTATTGAAAAACAATAAATAAAGACATAAAACGATTTTTTAATCAATTATCGGTGCATAGTTATTATTCATTATTAAAATATTTGTGTTCTCTTGCGTTGAAAACAATCATATCAGATACGATGTTTCATTTTGATCACACTAAAATTGTGACCGCTAGAGAATGATTTATGTATAAGGAAATTCCGTTAGTTGACGCAGCTCCTGCGTAACGAATTTTTTTTCTTTTGTTTTTCTATTTAAGTTTACTTTGTAGGGATGGTTTATCCATCCAATTTAGGTTAAGTTTTATGCCAATGGGTTATGTATTAAGTTTTTAGCGAATTTCCTCCAAAGGAAATGGAGCTATTGTTTTTGTACCAATGTCGTAAAAATTTCTTCAAATGTCCATCGATCCTACCTACGAGATTTAAAAAAAGCTATCGCTGAAATTTGTATATATGTATATATATAATATATATATATATATATATATATATATATATATATGTATATATTTAATATATTATATATATATAAATATATATATATAAATATATATATATATATATATATATATATATTTATATATATATATATATATATATATATATATATATATATATATGTATATATATATATACATATATATATATATATATATATATATATATATATATATATATATATATATATATATATATATATATATATATATATATATATTATACACTCAGAAAAGGTTTTTTGCAAAGAAACTCCAAAGGATGTTCAATTGGAGGTGAAAGTTTATTTTGGGGTCCTGTGATTTTTAAGTTAGAAACATGAGAAATGGTATTTAGGTTATTAATTATGAACAATGTTATATGTGTCAACACTTTTTCAAATTTGTATGAAAGTTCGGTTTTTCTCAAGTTAGGTTAGAGATATGATAGTATTGATATTTTCCTTATGAAGAAAATCAGACCCTGACGGGTGGAAAGTTCAGTTTATAAGATGTTTATTATACAATTACAATTACGGTGTTGTTTGTTTAAAATTTTCGCAAGCGAAACCGCAACGGGACACGATAGTAAGAAAATAATACTAGATCATAATAATCAATTTTTCAGATCGCAGTGACGCAGCTAAGTGCAACTCCACCAAGAAATACAGACACGGAACATTGTGCAGCAACCTAGTATGTTGCAAATGTGTATAGCTGTTGCAGCAACAAAAAACATTTCCTTGAACGGTTGCAGTAAAAATCAAAATTATTTGATATTTTGTAGGAGGAGTTAAATGTTCCTGTACAAATTGGTCATATTATCTAAAATTTAATGCTTTCCTAATATTTCATTATGTTTTATTACCTAGATTGGTTACAATTTACATTATATACTTTATTAAACTTTATTTTTTGTACTGATTTTAATATATTTTTGGAAAATTTTTAAAATTAGTCTGTTTAGTGCGGAATTAATCTATATACCTCTGCAGAATAGGATGGAACGAGAAAAGGCTGCGACATTGCTCTTTATTAAACATAATGCACCAAATTGTAAATTTTATACAAAAAATTTGATTATCATATAAAGATTATTAAAAATTATTACCATTTTTCCTGTATTCATGTACCTAAATTAAGTATCTCTTATGTGAGACATTTATATATATATATATATATATATATATATATATATATATATATATATATATATATGTATATATATATATATATACATATATATATATATATATATATATATATATATATATATATATATATATATATATATATATATATATAATTATAGACATATATGTAAGTCTACTATTATATATTAGAAATAATACTATTTCTAACCTTAAACGATTTTAATCATTTCAATAAACCTACTTAGGTTACTCTGATTAAAATATTTTATTTCCGAAAAGTATTTGATATATTATCTCTTTACTGTTCTCTATTGTTCTAACATTTCAATAATTTCTTTCTTGTAACCTTCACAGTCGCATGCACGTGTTAGTGTGAACACATTTTTTTAGTTTTCTATTCTTTTTTAACCCGACTTCAAAAAAGAGGATGGTTCTCAATTCGTCTGTATATTTTTAAAAAAATGTTTTTTACCTCATAACTCCAATATTTTTTAACCGATTTTGATTTTTTTTTTGTTTTAAAGAGTTTGATTTCCGATTGGTCCCATTGTTACCAAATCGCATTCTGATTTTGACAAAATGGAAATTTGACTTCAAAAATCAAATATTCTATAACAAAAAATGCACTAAAAAGTAATTGCATATGCTTGTGCGAATTTTAGTTCACCTAAGCAAAAAATTTTAAATATAAATTATTGTTATTTTTGGAGGCGGTGTCCAAATTTTATGTGAATTTCTCTATGCTGACACCGACTCAAAAATAACAATAATTGTATATATATATATATTTAAAAATTTTTTGCTTAGATGAACTTAAATTGGCACAAGAATAAGCAATAATTTTTTTACTTTTTATGGCATTTTTAGTTATAGAATATTTGATTTTTGAAGTCGGGTTTCCATTTTGTCAAAATAGGTTTTATTTAAAATTCTTTCAATTATTTATTTCCGATCAAGATAGTAAAATATATAATAGTACATATTTATTTTTTATCTACCTTTTACCAAAGCAGTAAATTAATGATATAAGCACAAAATTTCCTGGCATCCTCGTTTTTATGATGCACCTGTTATAGGCATTTAAAAGAACATCTGTAGTTTATTTATTAAAATTTTTTATTATATTGCACACAATTCCGTCGTTATTGTTTGTTTTTTTGGTGCAATAAAAAAAATTTAACCTCCCCCCGTCCCGTTAGGTAAAATTACGTAAGCAGAAATTTTAATTGTCAGTTTCTTGAAAAGTGTAGCTGACTAAGATAAATAAATAACTTAAGTCAAATAAATAAGTCACCACCACTCAGTAGGCGTGAGTTCCACACCCAACTGTTGATTGCTGGTTGAACGATCATCGCTGAATCAAGTTTAACTGACACGAAACATGAATATACCTCACGCTCAGGAACCCACATTTCGTGGTTCCATTGATTTTACAATTTAGTAGAGATAATATGAAGACATACTACAAAATAATCCTGAATGACCCTAATGATCCTGTGAAGTATAATCTTACTCTAAAATTCCATGTCAGTTATATTTTACTCAAGCGAAGTCAACATACTACTAGTAAGAGTTTAACACAATATAACCACACATATTACAAAGTGATTGTAAAATAGGTTGTTTATATATAAATAAGGATCAATCTATGTGTGTGTATACGTGTTTTATATTTACTTTGTATTTTGTTTATTCATACATTTTATAAACTCTCACTAGTAGTATGTTGACTTCGCTCATATTAAATGGCACTGAAAATGAATATATAAGTAAGTCATACTTCATAGGATCATTTTTGTAGTATGTCTTCATATTATCTCTACTGATTTGCAGAGTCAATGTAACCACGATGGGATGTAAGTGTGGGTTTTGCTGAGCGTGAGTTAGATTCATGTTTCGTATCAGTTAAACTTGATCGTCCAACCAACTGGTAACATTTGGATGTAGAATTCAACACGCTGAATGGTATTTATTATCCAGTTTCAACGTTCTTTTTCCCCAGGTAGTTCCGATTCTGTCAAAAAAAGTGTGGGTCTATTTGAAAAGCCTAGGTTGATAACCAAGATCACCCGCCATGAAATAAAATGCTCCCCTCAGAACAAAACAACTTTTATTAGGCTACTTTTTTTTAAAAAAACGCATCATTGGATGGATAGAATGAATGTATTGCTTAAAATGAGACACCTGTTGTATATTATAGTTAATTAATTTTTTTATTCATTTCTATTTTATCTGTTATTGATAGTAATTAATATTTGATATTTTCCTTAAGGTTGTACGCGGGGTTCTAGAAAGACAGCGAAGAAAAGAAAGGTAAAAGATTTTGAAAAGACAAAATTATTTGTCTATCTCGATCGATCTCTTTCAAAATTTTTCGTTGTTTTTGTAAGAATATTTGCAAAACTAAACCGCAGAAGCCTTTGTTTATATTTTTACAAAATTTATACGTTTAACTACTTAATTTTAAGCTTTTTAAAATTTTTGTCTTTTGCAGTTACAGTTCAATTTAAATATAAATATGCGATTAAATAGATATTCCCTTGTTCTTAAATTCCAATTTTTGAAATTTAATTCCTAAGAAACTAGAAGTCTGTTATATCTCAAAAAAATAATTTATTAACTGTATTTAATATTGATTAATAACATATTAATACTTTGCTTTAACGCGCGTATAACCTTAAGATCACATATAATTTGATGTTTTTTTAAAAGGTATGTATTTTTTTTTCAAATCAACCTATTAAAGTTATAAAAAGTTGATTTTTGAACTGTTAATATCAAAACTATTTCATTGGTGTAAAAGAATTATCATATTTACCAAGTAATCTTACGTTGTCTTTATCTTTAACACATATTAAAAGAATGACATGGGGTTTTCTTGGACCACCCAATATAAATGTAATTAATACTTAAGAAGAATGTATAATAACAGATATAAAAACAATCAAAACGTAATAATTGTATGATTGCATAGAAAATGTTAGCAATAAAAGGGGGCGTGCGGCATTATAAGAATGAGAACTGCGAAATTAAGTTAATAAATACTGTTTATAATAATACCAAAAAAGAGAAACGTCGTGATGTTTATTTGGCACGCAATTCGTTCTTACAATCAAATAACATAACCAACAATAATTGAGAGAAGGTATAGTTTCTTTTCTAAAGTGGTAGAACACTATAGTCATATGTGGTATGGCGCTGGTGTATCGAAAATCATGCTATTATTTAATTCTTTTCCACGCAAGGAAGTGTAAGAAAAGAAAAATACGGAAAGACATTAGCCAACTAGGTATAACCTGATATAGAAGATAACATATACTTAATAAATAACTAAAACCCGACTACAAAAAAAGCTCGAAACCAGTTTGAAGAATTGGAGTTGAAAGCGGGGAATTGTTGCAGTTTTGCTTAGTGCATAGCAGTGGGCCTTCGACTACAAGAAATATTTGCATGACTCCACAAACTTGTTTCGTGCTTTTTAGGTCGGGTTTTAATTTTTTTTTTGGTCGGGTCTTATTTATTTAAGAGATCTATTATGCAGTGTGTTCATTTCAAAAGTATCCACCCTTAATAACTCTTGACCTGATGTGATTCTTATTTTGAGTGAAGACACGTCGATTTAGATATCGAGGGGGAAGAAAAAATGGTACCTAGAGAATTTAAGCTTTCATCCCTTCGCCCCCAGCCACTCTCACTTTGAAATTTCAAATAGCACCTCCTACCTTGTGATACATAATTTGAAAGAGGATAAAATTCTCTATTCAACCATGATAAAAAAAAATTAAATCGATCGATTGGTTCTTCATACAGACTACACAGAAGATGGAATAGATCCATTAATAACAGAATCTTTGGAGAATCAAGTGGATGAAGTTGGAAACATGATACTCATTGAGGAATATTTGCATTTTCAACAAGATGGAGCTCCTCCACATTACGATGACCTGTTCATAATTGGCTGGACCAAAGATTTGCTGGGAAATGGATTGGTAAGAGGGGTGCTAGGGCATGGCCTGCAAGATCCCCAGATTTATTACCTCTCGACTTTTTTCTCTGGGGTCACTTGAAGACTAAAGTTTACAAAAATTCCCGCCAGTATCGAAGAGCTCAGACACAGAATTACGCAAGAATGTAGACAAATCACCCGCGAAACATTCGTCAAAGTTCGAAAACAGAATGTATTTTTGTCTAGCAAATAATGGTGGCCGTCCATTTCGAACATGGCATAAAATAATTTCTTATGACTGTAATTTAATTCAACAGTGTATCCAATCCGCAATGTTTTGCTAATAATAATTGATTTCATACCTTCCATCTTCTGTGTAGTTTATCTTAAGAATCACAAGGTATAGGGTGCCATTTGAAAGTGGGAGTGGCTGGGGGCGATGGGATGAAAGCTAAAATTCTCTAAGTACCATTTTTGAACTTTCTCCTCGATATCTAAATCGACGTGCAAGTCATATCCCACATGTTGAATTAAATATGACATCATAGTCATTGGTACGCGGAACTCTAAGACGAAGCTAACGACACCGCATTTGTCAAAATAAGATAAGTAGCTTTGGAGCTTCATGGGAGCAGATGTAATGCTACCAGACAAATATACATGACTTGCCGGAGCCAATTTTAACACGGGAATAGATGAACATACTAACAAAGAAACATACATAGGCAGAGGTGGATTAAATGTCCAAAGCGTCCTAGGCTAGCACCTCATCAGCGTCCCTCTAGCCATCTTACTAATATTATAAATGCGAAAGTTTGTGAGGCTGAATGGATGATTGTTTGTTACTCTTTCACGCAAAAGCTACTGAACGGATTTTGAAGAAATTTGTATGAAGGTAGGCTTATACCCTGAATTAACACACAGGATACTTATATCCCGGGAAAGTCACATGATACGCGGGCGAAGCCGTTCGCAAGGTCTGGTATATTATAAATTTTAACTATTTGATGAGAGTGAAGAAAGCAACAAGGATAGAACTTGGAAATTCGTGGTCCGATTGTTGAGATTGTTGAGTGAGTAAGTCCGATTGTTATTTATCATTAATTAAGTACAAACTTAAGATTAAATATTTTACATATAAAAACAATAACTGAATAAAATAGTTTATTGTTTAAAGTAATAATAATAATAAGTTTACCGTCACTTGACTATGCCCGTGCGGTAAACTAATCGGGCTCAGGCTTGAATAAAAAAAGAAAAATGAAACAATAATAATAATAATAATAACAATAATAATAATAATAACCCCTCACGGGGACAACTAGTAGCCCTAGTTGTTTGAGAATTGGTGCTCCAGGGGCCCGAGCCAACCCATTTTTATGGTGAAAAAATGCAAAAAAAACCTCGGAAAACAGCCGTTGCCTGGGAGTTATCGCCTGGGCACATCTTGAGCCACCGCTGGGTGTGTCAGCGTGCGATCTGGTGGTGATGAGTTGGTGATCTGGCGGCCATCCATCACTAAAGAAGTTACAGCTGATGACGGACGAGACACCCGTGACGATTTGTCTGTGAATGTTCCATTACCGCAATCGGAAATGGCCACAACACACAATACTTCCAGGAGGCGCATGAAGTGAACAGACGAAATGAATCAGTTCATACTGTGAACCTACCTGGAAGTGACCCGACTTGAACAGGACAAAACCGGATACAGACAAACACTACACCAACAATTCACACAAAAATCACAAATCTTATACACATCACAGAACGCATAATCATCACATATACACTCATTCCCCTTACAATACAAAACCAAATTAGACAACAAGTACACCACCAACTACACTTCATACACAACACAGACATAATATGCATGGATACACAGACAACATAAACAGCCGAAAATGACAACAATAATAAAACTAGCAACGATAACACATCCATCACACACATCCAAAATTCACTCAACGCTGCATTGGCGGAATTCACACATTTAGATCCTACACAGAAACACAAACTACCTTAACAACACTATTTAAGCAATCTGACCAACATAGTCACCACACTTAACAATTACATTTTACCAAAATACTTATCACAGGACACAACATTTACAGATTTACTAAACATCATTTACTGCGGAGCTGTTGCAGCAGTTAGGTGTAATGGTTTCAAGGTAACATCACCCTTAAACACACATAACACACACACACTAATAAAACACGCACACTGGCTTGGGAAAAACGTTTTAATTCTCGTATAACGAGTATTAGGCGGGACCTATGCTGGATCACACAATACATACAAGTAACACGTACACAAAAACACATACAAAACATCAAAACAACATATAAAATACACTCTAAATATGATGAAAACAACACAGCTCTAGAGGAATTTAGGGATACACTACACCAAAAACTCACAGTATACTTTACAAGACTCAAACGATACAAAGCTACACACACACGCAAAATATACAACACTCAATTCCAACACAACCAAAAATTTTTCTACCGATCACTCACACACAACAACACACCACAACACGACACACAACCACCCACAGAACACTCACTTTTTACATATTGGTCTGGTATTTGGTTCGAGGGAGTTCAGCACAATGTTGAAATCTGTTGGATCGAAGACGAGATCCACAAAACAAACAATATTACACACATGACACAAACAACAATTACTACACAAGATATACACAGCACTTCACAACACTTACACAATTGGAGGAGCACTTGACTTTATCACTTGAACACTTTACTTGCACACACGAACACCTCGCACGACATTTTACACAATTCATACAACACCTCCTTTCTTAATGAAGGGCATCACTTACATGATTCCGAAGGATAAGACACAATAAATCCAACCAAACACAGACCCATCACATGCCTATCTACACTATACAAGTTACTCACTACATGCATCACACACAAAATTTACACATACATTACAGACAACAACATCCTCGCTGAGAAGCAAAAAGGCTGTCGGAAACTATCGAGAGGCTGTAAGGAGCAACTCATTATAGACTCGGTGGTGATCGAGTAGGCCAAACAGAACAACAGGAACATATACACAACTTACATAGATTACAAAAAAGGATTTGATTCTGTGCCGCATTCCTGGCTGCAGAGAATTTTGACCTTATACAAAATTGAAGAACACATTATACAATTTTTAACACATGCCATGTCATTATGGACAACTACACTACATTTAACACACAATAACACGACCATCACCACAGACACCATACACATTAGACGAGGTATCTTCCAGGGAGACTCATTGTGTCCTCTTCTGCCTCGCTCTTAATCCACTATCACACACTCACACATAGATTCAGGATGCGGTTTGAAGGTGAAGTTCGACAAGGAATTCCATAAAATATCACACCTTTTTTACATGGATGACTTGAAACTGTATGCCCCTACAGAATTAACACATTTAATACGACTGACTGAAATATTCTGTACGGACATCCGGATGGAATTCGGAACCGAAAAATGCAAAACACAACACATACATGCTGACACAGGAACGTGTATTGAACATAACCTACAAAATGGTAGTCCCCATCGAGGGGGGAGAATTTTACAGGTATCTTGGTGTCCCGCAATCACAAGGAATCCCACACACAGATATGAAACAAACACTTACACGACACTATATACAAAGAATAAAAAAAATACTCAAAAGTGGTGTTGATGGTAGAAATACCATTAAGGCCATCAACACATATGCTACACCATCGCTCACATATTCCTGCGGAATCATAAAGTGGACCAATACAGACATTAAAAACATACAAATCAAAACACGAACACTCATGACAAAACACAGGATACACCACATACATTCATCGTCAGCCAGGTTGGTCCTACCACGGTCTCTAGGAGGACGTGGTCTCACAGACATTCGACTATTACATGATCGCCAGCTCCATAGCCTACGGGAGTACTTCCAATCTAAAACACACAGCTCACACTTACACAAAGCCATAACATCCGCAGACAAGTCATACACGCCACTTGACATTTCCACAATACAACACTCTCCTCCACCAACCAAAGCACAACACACAGCCACAAACATGCAGACATGGAAATCGAAGGTTCTACATGGAAGGTATTTGCATGAGATTAGCCACGACTGTGTTGACCGAGAGGCTTCACAGGCGTGGTTGACAAAGTGTAATATCTTTCCGGAAACCGAGGGCTTCATGTTTGCAATACAGGATCAAATCATACATACACTGAACTACATAAAATACAATCTGAAAGACACTGCACAACAAACAGACCTGTGTCGACAATGTCGACAGAAACCAGAAACAATACAACATCTGCATGCTGACGCCTTACACAGACAGATTACAAACACAGACACGATCAGGTAGCAAAAATAATACACCAAGAATTCGCCATAAAACACAAACTCACAACAGACAACACACTCCATCTACAATTCTCGAAAACAACACACACACAAATTATATTGGGATAGAATAATTATCACAGACAAGAGGGTACACTATAACAGACCACATATTACACTTATACACAAACACGGGGGCGGAATGGTCATGCATGTGAAGTAAATAAACCTCTGCATGGCAAACAGTCTGGCCTCGAACCTTCTCGTGGTGCCCCTGTTCAAAACAAATCGAGGCTATGGCGTCCGAACTGGCGGAAAACCTTTATCACACCGCAACCTCTTGGCATTGTAGCAGTCATGTCTTTGCGGGTGTTCAAGAGAATCGGGGTGCTTGGCTTAACTGCGTGGCATGCGAGGATGGGGACCTCTATAAAAAACCTCCCCAATCCTAAGGTCTGGTATTGTGCCGACGGGATGCATGACTAAGGGAAGTTAGTAGTAAGCGATCCCCGCCCTGACACCGGGCCGCCTCAGGGTGTGTATAAGGCCATTTTCATATATTATTTATTTACTCGTGGGTCCGAAATGATGAACGAAATAAATAATCCCAAGTTGGAAGGAACTGGAAACAGTACACCTCCATCAACTGAATCTGAAACGGTAACTCGACCCGCAGGGACGCCGCAAGGCCGACTTGGAGGGGAAGGTGAAGTTTCACCGAGGAACCTAGGGTTCACATTAGTGGACCCAGGTTCACAAACAGACACCGAGATCTCGGTAAATCTAAAAACTACTGAAACGGTAACTCGACCCGCAGGGACGCCGCAAGGCCGACTTGGAGGGGAAGGTGAAGTTTCACCGAGGAACCTAGGGTTCACATTAGTGGACTCAGGTTCCCAAACAGACACCGAGATCTCGGTGAATCTGCAAGCGCTACAGCTGAAAGCTAAACGTCCTGGAGGCGCAAAGCGAAAGCGGGTAGCCCAGCAGAGAGCCACGGCTCAACAAGCAGCTGCAGGAAGGGATGAAGTTCAAAGCTCACTCCAAACTGCAGCTGGCAAGACTATGGTGGAGTCGACCCCTGTTCGTCCGCAGAAACGTGGTAGGATAGTAGGGGACACACCACCATCTGTTACACAGGCACAGAAACGGAGCAGGACGGCTGATCATGCCTTCGCTTCGATTGTGAGGAACCTACCTCGTGCCGTCATTCGGGACGAGGCCTCGACGACCTAGTGGACGACAGAACAGGTCGGAATGCTCCGCGGTGTCCTTGAGCGGGCGATAGACGAGTCTCTAGACAGGGACATGACCATCGATCCCCGCTTTGAAAGCTTCACCTCAGGTCCAAATGGGCTCGAAGTGATAGCCACGGACGCTCTTTCCAGGGACTGGCTTATAAAGACAGTACCGGAAATAGTCGCTTGTGAGGGTGCGAGGTTGAGTGCATCCATCCCTCCTCCTCGCATCGTCCTTAAGAAGATGTTCCTCTGGATCCCAGGGGTGCCGACATCCAGGGTGGAGGACGGAATTATCCTGAAGAGGATAACCCGCCAAAACCAGGGTATTGACACCCGGGATTGGAAAGTGTACGATCGGACTGAACACCCAAAGGGCACCAGACTGGTACTCGGGGTGCCAGCCCGATCGCATGCGGAACTAGCCGGAAGAGGGTTTCTCCACTTTGGTCTGGTTTGTGCCTCCCTGTCTCAAACAGGGAAGGCGCCCAGCAAGAGTGAGGAGGCACCTAAACCGGAAGCACGGCGCTCGGCAAAGCCAAAGACTTTTGGCAATGCCAAAGGTGCCGTTTCAACACAGGTTCTAGAGGGGGTGAGACCGATAGCAGCCGCAACACTTGGGGCGGTTGCCAGAGTCACCTTCTCAGATCTCAAGGAGAAGAAAGCTGTGGCTGGTGAGGCGGTGGCTGGTGCTCAGGAATCTGAAGCATCTGCCACTAATCCTTCTGCCACACTTTCCGTAGTGGCGGACTCACTGCCATCAGAGTCCGCACGTAAAGATGGATGGAGGTCCGCGAAGAAAAGGAGAAAGAAGAAAAGCGGGCCCAAACCACCATCAACTTAACATTAAAGGTAAACTAATTATGGTGAGTTTCATCCAAATTAATTTACACCACAGCGGAGCAGCCGCAGCAATTTTGAGCAAAAGGCTAGCTTCCGACAATATCAACATTGCTCTGGTGCAAGAACCATATATATATGCGAACGGCATCAGAGGTCTAAATGGGTCGGGGATTAAAGTTATTTCCGCGACTAATAATCCCAGAGCTTGCCTGGTGTACAGGGGTCTTGACGCAGTACCTATTCCGCACCTGTGTGGTAGAGATATTGCAGTGGCCTCGGTGCAGGTTAATCTCTGGGGACAAGAGAGGGAGGTGATTCTGTGCTCAGCGTATTTTCCGTACGACTCAGAATCACCTCCTCCTCCAATAGAGGTGGAAACTGTGGTCGAATATTGTGAATCTCGGGGTTTGCTATTGGTTCTTGGCTGTGACGCAAACTCGCACCACACGCAATGGGGCAGTTCCGACTTAAATGCTAGGGGTCGGGCTCTCCTGGAATTCATTTCGGTCAACGGTCTGTAGATTGTCAATAGAGGCATGTCTCCAACCTTTATAAACAGAATTAGGTCAGAGGTCATTGACATTACTCTCTGCTCCCCGAGACTGCTACAGTTTCTGTCGGGGTGGAAAGTTTCAAATGAACCTTCCCTATCTGATCATAGACACATTGTGTTTAATATGCTCACCAAACCGTGTACCGTAACCTCGTATCGCAATCCCAGACGCACTGACTAGGAGGCTTACAGGCGGGAGCTCTCTGGGCTACTTGCCGGCGGTGCGAATAGGTTGCACACGAAGGAAGATGTAGAATCTGCGGTTAGTGAACTTCAGGATGCCATGATTTCATCGTATGAAAACAACTGTCCTGCAAGTGTTACTACCGGCTCTAGGGATGTTCCGTGGTGGAATAGAAATCTTGATAGACTACGCCATGATACTAGAACATCCTTCAACAAAGCGAAAATGACCGGTCTGGACTCGGACTGGCTAATCTTTAGGGAGAAGCAGCGAGAGTATAGAAGGTCAGTGAAAAGTTCGAAAAAAGACTCCTGGAGAGAGCTTTGTGGCAACATTAACATGATGCCCGCTCTCTTTAGAGTGCAAAAGGTAATATCCAAGGATAATACTGCAAAGTTGGGTTGCCTCGAACTAGCAGGTCAATCACTTACAGTGTCTGAGACCATGACGCATTTACTGTCCACGCATTTCCCTGGCTTTACCATGGAAGAACCGGACGATCAGAGGCGTGATGGTGGAAGGGCAAACAGGGAGGATTGGGCGACAGCAAAACTCATCGTAAGCATTACAAAAGTGAGATGGGCTGTGGCTAGATTTGCTCCTTACAAGTCTCCGGGTACCGACGGCATCTTCCCGGCACTGCTACAACAGGGCTTGGATATAATTGTTGGAAGGCTCAAGGAGATCTTTAAAACATGCATAGCTTTAGGCTACATACCCAGGAAATGGGAAGAATCCCGCGCGGTATTCATTCCTAAACCTGGACGCCCAAGCTATGGCGACGCAAAAGACTTCAGGCCGATAAGCCTGATGTCATTTTTGCTCAAAACTCTTGAGCGGCTAATAGACAGGCATATTCGTGATACGAGTCTTGTAGAGAGACCGCTATCAGTTTGCTTACCTAGTCGGAGTGCCAGTTTGCTTACCAAGCCGGCCTTTCTGTGGATGCTGCACTCCACCGACTAGTAGGGTCGAGGGAGCCTTCAGCAATACAACGGTTGGGGCGATTCGCACTGCACTAATTGAGCGCGGGGTGGAAGACATCTTGGTAAGATGGATCTGCAACATGCTCGAAGTGAGGTGTATTACCACAACTTTAGGGGGACAATCGGTTAGAGGCTTTGTAGGTAGAGGGTGTCCGCAGGGTGGAGTTCTTTCGCCATTACTGTGGTGCCTCGTCGTGGATAGCTTACTAACCGGTCTCAAGGAATTAGGGATATTTGCTCAAGGCTACGCTGATGACATATCCATACTTGTCAAAGGCCGAGACGAGGGCACTATCTATGATCTGATGCAACAAGCGCTCTCGTACGTGGAGCACTGGTGCATTGACAAAGAACTCTCTGTCAAACCGGAAAAAACGGGCTGTGTACTGTTTACTAGGAGACGAAGAGTTGCTCAACGGATGATCAGCATATCTGGCATTCAAATTACACAAACCGGAACGGTTAAGCATCTGGGAGTCATCCTGGATGCAAAACTAAACTGGAGTGATCATTTGGATTGGAGACTAACCAAGGCAAATAGTGTCTTCTGGATGTGCAGGAGAGCATTTGGACAGTCTTAGGGACTCCAACCTCACATGGTGCACTGGTTATTCACAATGATTGTAAAGCCAATGCTCACATTTGGCTGTGTAGTATGGTGGACAAGAACCTCTCTGGCTGTAGCCAGGAAAAAATTGGATCACGTGCTCAGAGTCGTATGCCTTAGTGTCACTGCAGCCATGCGAACGACCCCTACTGCTGCGCTGGGCGCGCTTCTAGGTATTCCGCCGATTCATTTAATGATTGAGGCGGAGGCCATGACAGCGGCCTATCGACTTAGGAGTTGCAGACAGTGGCACTGTAGGACAAACACAGGTCACGCGAGTATAATGAACAGGTTGGAGACGGTGACTCCACTTGTGGAAATGGCACAGGATTCCACTGTTCCGACTCATCGTTTTGACCGCAAATTTCGGGTAATCGTTCCCTCCCGTGAGGAATGGGATCGAGATGTACCTAACTTTTCACCCCCTTCCGGACCATATCTTTATACGGATGGGTCAAGGGCCGGAGATTTATCTGGTGCGGGGGTTTATGGACCTAGGATAAAGGAATCGATTCCTCTGGGTCAATATGCGACAGTTTTTCAATCGGAAATCTTCGCTATGCTGAGAGGTGCCCAGATTTGTAACACGAAAGGTTACAATGGGGCACATATCAGCATCTTCTCAGATAGCCAGGCAGCACTTCGGGCTCTTGAGGCGTCAAGATTCCAATCGAGGATAGTCTATGAATGCTTCGAGGAGCTGAACCACCTGGCACTGAGTAACACAGTCAGGCTGATCTGGGTACCGGGTCACTCTGGCGTTAAGGGGAATGAAGTAGCGGACTCGTTGGCACGAGAGGGGTCATCTCAAGCGCCCCTTTCACCTGAGCCTATCATTCCCATAGCAAGATGCTCCGTAATTTACCAAATCAAGGGGTGGCTTAAACAAGCTCACCTCGACTACAGGGACTTTGCGCAGGGCATGCGACAGGCCAAGTTGTGCATAAACACAGCTAGGCCATTCGACTATGCTCGGTTGAAACTCAATAGAATGCAGTTGAGAAGGGTGGTGGGGCTTTTGACAGGACACTGTCGATTGAATTACCACCTTCATAACTTGGGGATCTCTGATGATCCCACTTGCAGGGCCTGTATGGAGGACGATGAAACCTCCATACATGTTATATGCACCTGCAGAAGCCTGCAAGGTGTCAGATATAGAATGTTTGGGTCCGAAACTTTGGATCCATCAATCCTGGGAGCAATCCCGGCGGAGAAAATGTGGGCCTTTTGCGTGGCGTCTGGCCTTGACAGAATCCTATAGCTTCATCTGCTTAAAATAGCACCTCTTATCCGGAGGCGTCCGGAGGCGTCCTTCGGGTGACAGGTTGTTCTCAAGGAGGGCACAGAGGACCCCTTGGTCTAGGTGCTAGGGACCCGTATGCGGTACCCCTCTTTCTTATTATTATTATTATTATTATACACAAACACAAAAAAACCACATTCTTCATAGACATTGCAGTACCCAACACACACAATCTACAGACTACACACACTGAAAAACTAACAAAATACACCGATCTAGCTGTGTACTTGAGGAATCAGTGGAAAATGACACGAGTTGTTATCTTTCCAGTGGTTCTAAGCTCAATAGGCGTCATACCAAAAATACTTCACAATAGTCTACATACACTTGAACTACACAAAAACACATACATACAAATACAAAAGTTATTATTAATACTTGCCGTATAGTGAGAAAGTGTCTGTCTCTATGGGGCAAAGCACTCTCCAAACACAAACACCAACCACTGTTCTACACGTAACAACACACACACTTACACTCCGCATTACACACATGCATTCCGACCAGTGCAAACACACTTACACCAAACACGGAAACTTCACATCAGCACCCATACAACACACAGTCACACATGCAAAACACAACACAAGAAATATACACGATACAACACAGCATATCTACAACAACCCTCACACAGGCACCATCACCACATTCTCCAAACCAAACACAATTCACTACACAAGAAACAAAATCATCATCATACTACATCATTACTTCCATTACAATAGCACTCATACACGCACCACCCCCGTTACATCAAAACGAAACACATAACACGCAACCCATTGCTCGGTTAACAAGCCTCACACAAGACCACATATCAACATCATCAGATATTTCAAAGCAAACACAAAACACTACACAAGAAACACAACACAGTATAACTACATTCTCCTAGGCATGGTAGGACCTTGAAGTTGGTGGAGAGGCTTAAGTGCATCGATGAAGGGCTATGCTACGCCATCGGTAACTATGTTACTGGCAGGAATACCCACGCCGGACAGGATAGCCTCGAGAAGCACGACCAAGAAAACATGCAAAAACCCAAACTACGGTGCGAGGCATTGTGCCAAGAGATCTAGCCGAAGGCTAGGGCAGCAGGGTAAAATGCTGTCATAAACAATCCCCTTGGAGCAACTGGCGAAATCCACTGTATCAATGCCCTCCCCATCAAGTGGCCTATGGGATAGTACCTGGCCCGATTTTTATCTTGGGATCAAAATGGATAAACGCAATAAAGAAAATAATAAGTCTGGAGCTCAAATCCCCTCAAAAAGTGAATCAACCGAGGCTGCACAAGCAAACCTCGCCGAGACACAAAAAACTGCAGGTGCATCCAGCCCAGCAGAAAATATGGACGATAAAGTCCAGAATCCTTTCCTGAAGGTGGAAATGAAAAATCTCTCGGGTGCAGCCCAGAGAAAAGTATTTGAAAAGAAAGCAAGAGCGTAGGAGAAACCGATTCCTCCGATAAAGAGGAAAATCCGGACAAAAAACCTCACAGCCCTGGTTTTCTCAGAAATAGTGATACCTGTAGGGTCTGAATTAGGGAATCAATCCTTGAAAAACCCACAGGAAAAGAGATTGAGATCTGAAGATGGGACTCCAAGCCCGAAACAGATCTCGAAAAAACGAAGAAAGGGGGAACAGGCAAGTGCTATTAATACCTTTGCTGAAACCGCCGCAACAATAAAGATATGCATTGCATTGCGGGGGTATCCTGAGGTCAAAATGACTCAGGAACAATCCGAAGGGGTTCAACTCTCGATGCTACAAACCCTTATTAGCCAAGAGCTCGTTGGGGGCCCACAATATTGGGGTTGCCCAGGGGGGCCCACGTTGAGCAGTGTATAGGATCAAAATTTATAAACTGGCTCATGGAGAACGTCCCCGAATATCAGACCATGGGACGGAGCGGAACTTGTAGTCGGGGATGCAAGAGCCCTGGTTAACACATCAAAGGTTCTGCTGTATACTCCCCAGATCTATAACTCCGTTGAAACGGGCAAAGTCATCAAAGCTCTTGGAGTATAGAATACAAACCTGCACACTCAGGAGTGGCGAAGTATCAACAGCACGAGGAACAATGCAGGACACACATTGTACTGGAAGTGGATGCAGCGGATCTGCGGTTGATTCAGGACCGAGGATTTAAATTATACCTCGGGTTTGGTCAAGTCAACCTTAGACCACTGAATACATCAAAGAGGAAAAAGAATGTCCGATCTTCGGATGCTTCAGATAAACGTCCAGCACAGTAAGGCGCCTCCACTGTCTTTTTTCAAAATGTGCTGAAAAGGGAAATCTCCATAGCTCTGATCAAGGAACCTTGGGCTGTTAACCATAAGATTCTTGGACTAGGAGATACTAGAGGACAAATTATCTACGATAAAACCTCGGAGAGACCCAGAACTTGCATTTATGCAAGAAAGGACATCAATGTCTTGCCGCTGTTAGAGTTTTGTCAGAGAGATCTAACAGCAGTAAAAGTAAAATACAACATGGAGAACGGAACTGGAGTAGTAATCATCGCTTCGGTCTACCTACCCTATGATGCATCTACTCCACCACCATCAACAGAGATGGAAGACCTGATCCAGTATTGTGAGGCAAAAAACCACCAACTGATCATGGGATGCGATGCAAACGCGCATCACACTGCGTGGGATAGCACAAACACAAATACAAGAGCTGAGTACCTCTTTGATTATATCATAGCTAACAACTTAGATATAGTAAACCAAGGCAACAAGCCGACTTTTATTAACAAAGTGCGGAAGGAAGTCATTGATGTAACACTGAGCACTTATGAAATCAGTGGTAAAATCAAGAAATGGCTAGTGTCCAATGAACCATCTGCATCGGATCACAGAGAAATGTATTACAATGTGGACGTGAGAACGGACCAATGTAATATACAATAACGGGATCCGAGGAGAACCAATTGGGACGAATATAATTCGACACTAAAGTTCAAACTCGCCACAATTCCGAAGAAAGTTAAAACAGTATTGGACATTGAGCTTACTGCAACTGAGCTTCAGCATGCAATAATTAACTCTTTCTAAGAAAACTGCCCGGAGGTCTCAAAAGACATCAGCAGGTCGACTTGTTGGTGGAATGATGGCCTAAAGAGTCAGAGGCGAAGGGTTCGCCAGCTATTTAACAGAGCAAGGAGGGTGGAGAACTGGGATAATTACCATGAAGCCCTTACCGAATACAAAAGGAAGCTCTGGAGGAAGCTCTGTCATGATGTTGAAAACACATCTGAGGGAGCAAGGCTCCATCGTGTCCTGGTGAAGAAACCCGCTGACACCATCGGCTCACTTCGTTAACCCAATGGTGAGTATACTAGCTCCGCGAAGGATACACGCGAGACACTGCTCCGGAATCATTTCCCGGATTCGGTGGCAGTGAACGATGAATACCCTTCTCAAGGGCAGCTTAACCAGTGTCTTCCGCCGACTGGCGAGGACTGGAGAAGAGCGGCGATTGCCATTAACCGCTCAAAAATCGAATGGGCAATAAACTCATTCGACCCCTACAAAGCACCGGGACCAGATGGGATATACCCAGTTCTTTTACAAAAAGGAGCAGAGCATCTTTTAACTCTGCTTGGTCATATATTCAGGGCAAGCCTGGCTACGGGTTATATCCCAACCGTATGGAAGCCAGTAAGAGTGACCATCTTGCCAAAACCGGAGAGGCTTAATCACTCCACGGGAAAGGACTTTAGACCAATTAGTCTGTCATCGTTTCTACTGAAAACAATGGAACGACTAATAGGATTTCATTTGACTCAGGGGGCATTGTCAAGATGTCCGCTTCATGCCAACCAACACGCGTATCAGGTGGGGAAATCCTGTGAATCAGCCCTCCACAACCTAATATACAGGATTGAGGAAAGATTCGCAAGGAAACAAACCACCTTGTGCGTTTTTCTTGACATAGAGGGGGCATTTGACAATGCCTCTTACAACTCCATGGTTGATTCTGCAGGTCGGCACGGAGTTGAAGACACCTTTTGCAGGTGGATAAAATCTATTCTGATAGGAAGCAGAATACAAACTTCTCTTTGTGGAGAGTCTGTCACTGTGAGAGCCACAAAGGGATGTCCATAGGGTGGTGGCTTATCCCCACTCCTGTGGAGCCTGACAGTGAACAGCTTACTGACAAACCTCAACCAAAATGGATACTATACACAGAGTTACGCGGACGACATTGTAATTGCAATCCAGGGACCCTGTGAAGGCACAATCACGGAGCTTATGCAAAACGCTCTTAGAATCGCACAGGAATGGTGTATCAATCCGGGATTGAAAATGAACCCTGGTAAGACCGCACTAATTCCATTTACACGTAAAAGCAAGGTGGATTACATAAAACCACCAATCCTCTTCGGTGAAAGATTACAAATCACAAGGAAGTTTTTGGGAGTAATGCTGGACTCCAAACTAACATGGAACCCTCATCTGGAATATATAACAAATAAGAGCAAATCTTCTCTCATGCTTTGCAAGAGAGCATGTGGAAAAGTCTGGGGTCTTAAACCCAAAATGATCCACTGGCTCTACACAACAGTAGTCAGGCCCATTATAACCAATGTTGCTTTAGTGTGGTGACCAAAAGTTAAGCATATTACTGCGTGCAAAAAGCTGTCCAAGATCCAGAGACTGGCCTGGTTGTGCATCACTGGATCCATGAGCAGTACACCTACAGCTGCCATGGAAGTCATACTGGGGCTGCCTCCGCTAAGCATTGTAGTAACAGCTAAAGCGAGATCCAGCGCCTGTAGATTGTCTTACAATAACAACTGGATTAATAAAAATCAGGTTGGACATGCAAGTATCGTGGGAACATCAATTATCTCAGACCCCGTCTTTGAAATGGGCACAGATATACTTCCCAAGACATACTCCTTCTCAAAACCTTTCACTGTAGTATGTGATAGGGCCATGTCGGAAGGAAGGAGAACCATCCTACCTCAGGAAAGGAATCTTCTGGTATACAGATGGATCCAAAACTGAAGAAGGGACCGGGGCGGGAATTTACGGTGAGAGACCAAAAGCAAACATAAGCCTCAACTTGGGGAAATATGCTACGTTCTTCCAAGCAGAAGTCTACGCCATACTGGCTTGCGTCCGTGAGAACCTACGTAGAGGCTACATAAACCAGAACGTATGTATTCTGTCGGACAGTCAAGCTGCTTTAAAAGCCTTGCCTGGACCTGAGGTCACCTCAAGGGTAGTCAAGGATTGTCTGGAGGAACTTCTGAAACTGGCAAAACGGAACAATGTTAAATTGATCTGGGTGCCGGGTCACAGTGGTTTCGAAGGAAACAAAAAAGCGGATACCTTAGCAAAGAAAGGAGTCGGAATGCCATTCATAGGCCCAGAGCCTATTTTAGGAATTCCAAAGACTGTGGTTTCGAAGGAAACAAAAAAGCGGATACCTTAGCAAAGAAAGGAGTCGGAATGCCATTCATAGGCCCAGAGCCTATTTTAGGAATTCCAAAGACTGCATGTAAACAAGTGATCAACGAGTGGTCAAATGCTAAACACCGTGATCACTGGGAAAAAGTACCGCGGCAAGAGCTCGGGAAAGTACTGCTTCAGAGTGCAACAATGAAGGTATCTCTCGATGCACTGAGGCTGAACAGGATGCAACTGCGGAGACTTACCGGGTTCATTCCCGGGCATTATCCCATGCGGAAGCATCTGCACACAATGGGACTCCATAACGGCTCCATTGTAGGCAGATTGTGTGGCGAGGAGGAAGAAACATCCAGCCACATAATCTTTGACTGCGAACCTCTGGGTTACAGCAGATACAGGATATTCGGTGCATCTCACCCCGAATATATGAACCTTCGGGAGGACCTGATAAGCAAGCTCAAGGCTATTGCCAACATATGGGAGAAGCGAGTCTCGTCAGACTGAGGTAGAAGGTGGAGCAGAATGGACCATAGGGTTGAAGTGCAATAATTTTTACCCCAATATCAATCAATCAATCAATCAACTACATTAACCGCAACACCTCTACACGTACAACCAAAAAATCAAAACTTAACACAAAAAACTTCACCCATTATAACACTTACACGACTCACACATGACCAAATAACACACTACTTACATCGAACACGAAAGCGAACACAACACCACACAAACCACCCAAAAGGCGATGTCGCAGAACACAATAAACACACATACAATTATACACACTACAAGAACACATACACCCTTAAAATATACATGCACACTCACACACATTCTCGGGTTCACATGACACACTATAACAAAGAAATAAAAAACACAGTATACCGTCACTTGACTATGTCCGTGCGGTAAACTAATCGGGCTCAGCCTCGAATAAAAAAGAAAAATAATAATAATAAATCGTTATTCTAATAAAACAATTTTACTTTGTATTGAGAACGTCAACGAAAAAAAATTCGTTATCAATCACACGTAAAAGTGTGCGCACATGGTTCGCTTCTAACAAAAGTTTGAAGCAAGAAACGTTCCAACATTTGTTTAATAGTTTATGGGAAAAACCATGAAAAAAACCATCAACGGAACATATTATAAAATATATAATAAATATATTAAATATGTGAATAAAATTTCGCATTTCGGTGATAAAAGATCTACACGAAAAGAGTCAATAATTTCAAATAAAAGCATCTTGTTTGATTACCGCTATATACAAATTTCCACGGTAAACGTCATTTAATTAAAATAAATTAAAAAAAAATTTTCGTAATCCGAGGATAAAAGATCCACACGGAGAGTGTTAAATTACTACAAGAATAAATAAATAAATACATGTACATAAAAATTTCAAAATAGAAATTATTAGCACTGGCAAAGTTGTTAGGTTGTTACAAAATAATTATTTATCCAATCACATATGTTAAAAATTTCTTTGTTTACATGATTGTGTTGCGAAATTGTCATTAATATCATCATAGTTTAAAGATAGCAATAAGTTTGATTCAATGTTAAGTATCGCTAGCGAATTTAATCTATTATCGTTCATGGTTGAGCGGAGATAATTTTTCACTCTCTTTAGGCAAGAAAAACTCCGCTCACCGCTGCAATTGCTGACTGCCGTCGATACGCATTCTTAAGGCTATGCCAACGTTTAGGTAAATTGTTACGAATAGATAAAATTAAATCTCACGCCCTCACTACGCATTATCATTACAAACGGAAATTTCCGAGGGATCCCAACGGCAACTTACTCTCTGGGAGGACTCTAAGTATTATTTTTTTCTTCGTTTGAAAACTGCAACGCGCGCTCTTGTGTAACCTCGCACCCTTAGGCACGTACCTAGTTTGCCTTATGGATAATCCACCACTGTACATAGACGCTAAAATCATAACCCACCGTAGTCGAGTAGAAAATAGTACTTCTTTTTGATCAAATCGATAAAAACATAAACAAATATTCAAAATTGCAAAGTATTCCTAGTTTTTTATGAATAACTGGACAAGTATAGATCAACTTCTTTGAAACTATCGAATAAAGTATGTAAAAATTTCTAAGCAGCGTAGTTAGAGTTTAAATGATCCAAATGCACCTGATAGATACCTGGTGGATGAGTAAAATTTTTCATATCAATATTATTTCGTTCATTCATACTTCAGTCTTCGTAACCATAATGGAAATTAACATTGGTATTGTACTGCGACGTTTAAGTATACACAAATAATAATATGTGAGAATAATAAGTTGATGTTGACCTCAAAGAATGAAAAAAATGGGCTTATCTAGCTATATCATCTGTGGTGTAACGAATTGCAAACGGCCTGAAATCAACAGGTCCAGAGTTCGATACCAGGTGAATGAGTTATTTTTTTCAAAACAATATCAATTACTAATTTTTTGTTTGTACTAATTACTTCCATTGGACACAACAATGAGGCTCTCTACTAAGCAAACTAATTGATGAATTGAAAAACTTTTTGTACAAAATTTAATTGTTTACAAATTTTAATGGGAACATTATTTCAAAAATCGAATACTTGTCCAGTTATTCATTAAAAAACTCGGAATACTTTGCCAATTTGTTCATGTTTTTATCGATTTGTTCAAAAAGAAGCCTTATTCAGAAGTGCTATTTTTTACTCGACTTTATGATTTTAGCGTCTATGTATGTATGTATGTTTGTTAGTATGTTCATCTATTTCCGTGTTAAAATTGGCTTCGGCAAGTCTTGTATAGTTCTCTGGTAGCATTACTTCTGTTCCCGTGAAGCTCCAAAGCTACTTATCATGTTTTGACAAATGAGGTGTCGTTACCTTTGTCTTAGTGTTCCGCGTACTAAAGACTTTGACGTCATATTTCGATAGTTTCAAAGAAAAACGTTGGAAATCATTAAATTTGTGAAGTTTGATTAATTTTTTCGGAAACAATGTTTTCAAAACATGACCGGTATTCATCTGCTTAAAATAATAAAATGAGATCGTCAAGAAATTTTAACCTGCGTTACATCCCATAAACATGCCTATTTATCCTTTCAAGTTGTACGAAAACTGGATTATTATTATTAGCTTCTTTTCATAAATGAATTTAATCAATATATTAAAGTCAAATTAGGATTTTTCAGGCAGGTTGCTTGGAACCGCAATTTTTAAATCAATTAATCTTGACATCCTGAATGTGACCCTAAATTTTTACGGTCCAACTCGTGACGAACACGGTTAAAATGGAATTTGTTTATAACAAAAAAGCGTTTTTCTTAATATCTTTTTTAAACTAAAAATTAAAAAAATGACAAATAATATTATTCAATTCTGTATAAAAAACAAATAAAATGAGTCCATAAACATTAAAATCGGTTTATTAGAATTGGAGAAAAAAATTCCCAAAGTTCGAAAAACGCAAAATCTTTAAATTAAAATAAAATATCTAAATATTACTTCATTTTTTTCTAACAATGGCAAAGTATGCCTTTTATATGTTAAAAATAATGTGCCCAATTTTACCGTGTCACCGTTTTTTATAAATCAAAAGGGTGCATTTCATTTTAGATGAATACATTTTTTTTAAATGAAAGGTTTTAAAAATATCTATAAAATGAAAAAGAAAATTAATTTTTTAACTGTATTTTTACCCAATTATTTTTCAATTTGTTTTTAACGAGCTATAAACAAATTTAAACTAATCAGTTAAGAAGTTATTTAAATAAACTTTATTTTCTTTTAACTTATAGATACTTTATAGAGTTTTAATTTAAAAAAAAATATTCCAATACGTTAACTTTTTATATATGTTATCATATATGTTACCTTTTGCTAATTTATTTATAAACAAATTGATATTTTTTAGGTTTTATAAGGCTTAATCGAAAGCTTAAACACTTACCTATCTAACGATAAACTCGAAAAAATTTCCCGACCAATATGGTTAATTTCTGAAAGAAAACCAGGTTAAAATCTGTCGGTTTTTAATTAGAAAATAATATTTTTATAATTAAAATACAGCTTGATTAAATTTATCATAAAGAGACACAATATATATGTAGCTGTATGTGCGTATGCTTATGGTGGGCATATATACAGCTTTGAAACCGTAAGAGATAGAAAAAAATTTGTTAACAAAAAATCTTCTTTTTAAAATAAACAAGTTTTGTTTGAAAAAGATTTTCATAAACTCAATAGTTTTCTCATAATTTGTGATTCTATGTTCCTCGGAAAAAATTGTGAGCATTTCGAATACGCAGAATTGTTAACAATTTAATCACTGATATACAACCCAGTATATACTGGGTATTCAAACATTTAACTCGGGTAGTTGTTACATTACTTTACAGTCGAACATAGAATCTCCTCCTTCTTTTTATGGAGTTGGTTAAAATTTGTGTTGATTTTGTCATCTCCAAAGAAACTCTAATTCTATAAGATAACTATAAAATTATTTTATTAAAATTTTGTTTCAATTTTGACATGTCAATTTTGATTGTCGTTTCCATAGTAACTATAAACTATAACCGTTACATATCGTTCTATTTTGGCTATTAACAAATTTAATTTTTGCAAATACTAAGTCATATCAGATATTATATTTCATTTTGATCCCACTAAAGTTATGACCGCCAGAGAGTGATTTATGTATTCTAAGGAAATGCGCTGTATTCTAAGGAAGTTGACACAGCTCCTGGGTAACGAATTTTTTTAAATATAGAATTGAATAATATTCTGTCAAGGCAAAAAACCCCTTAAACTCGGCCTGTCGCACTACCGTGCTCTAGATATTATTCTGTCATTTTTTAAATTTTTAGTTTAAAAAAGACAATAAGAAAAAACGCTTTTTTGTTATAAATAAAATCAATTTTGACCCTGTTCTGTCACGAGTCGGACCGTAACAATTTAGGGTCATATAGAGGACGTCATGACGAATCGATTTTGAAAAATCGAAAAAATTGCGGTTCCGAGCAACCTGTCTGAAACCGGCTTTTTGAGGCTTATTTGGCTCTAATAATATACTCTATTTATCGATTTCAAATATCCTTGTAAATAATCATTAATATAAATATTTACAATGAAAATATACTTGTATACAAAAACCGTCCTTATCGATCATCATATAGAAAATGAACAAATCAATATTCTTATTACTATAAGAAAACGCTGTAAGAAAATACCTAGTTTTAATTAAAGATTATTATTAATTACAATGCAAGCATAAGTTTATGTATTGTGATTGAAAATAACTGTACATAACATTGTGTTTATTTTATTCGTTTATTTTAGTATTTACTTGTCTACACATCGTCAGAAGTTGATCTGTCTGTAGACAGTAACTGGTTTCTTTAATCCTTCGGTGGCGTTTATCCAACATTTCAATATATATATATATTTTCGATACTGATTTTTTTTACCATAAACCTTCCATGACTTGCACTGTTAGTTATTTGCCAAAAAAAAACTCTGATAGTAATCTTAGATGACTATTTCTATCCATTAAAATTATTGTTTTATGTTTTCCATAACATCAGAGTTTATGGGAAAGTAAATACATTTTGCAAAAAGCTGCATACGTGAAAGTTTTGTACGCTCTTTACTTTTTTCCTAGGCATTGTTTATTGATATTTGAGTCTTATATTATGAACATATATTACGGTTTATATTCGGTTTATATTATGTATACAAAGGTATATTAAGTTTCTCGCGGTATCACGGCTCTTATAGCCTTCAAAAGGAGCGTCGTAGAACCTACAACTGATTCCGAAACTCGACAAAAAAAGAAAAACACAAAATATTAGTAAAATTTTACTAAATTTATGTAAATTGGACAACACCCACCTTAAAAAAAATTAAAACAAAAACTGTATAAAATTCAAACCTGAATTTATTTGATTTGCCAAATAATTTGAATTTAATTTATTTATTTATTCATTTTTTATTCCCACAATTCTAATTGATTCTATATCTCTTTTTTTATACAACAATGCACAACTGACTTTACTTGAACAAATTTTACTTTTATACTGCTGATCTGACTTGATCCAATATCAATTTATAACTTCATGTTAATCGAACAATAGTTAACTGTAAACTGGATATTAATTGAAAAATTGTTCATTTGGAACTTATTATGAGCTGGCGAATGCCGCGGCTTACATACCCATCACAAACCTTTCTAGAAACATGGTTGTTGAGCATTGTTGACACTTTAGAAAATATTGTATTTGAAAACATATTTTTGTACAGATTCCTCTTGAATAAATTAGTTTCTCAACAACCATGGGCGTTTTCAGAAGGACCAGCAGTTAATAAAACTTATTAAAAATATATTGATTCACTGGGTTAAGAATCGACACAACACCCCTCTTGTGATCATTTAGCGCTCGAATTACACTTTCTGTATTAATTATCTATTTTTAATATATTTAATGTTACATTTTTATTGTATAATTAATATTTCAAAATCAAGTTCAAAGTTCATATAGATTAGAGTATTTAAGTTTATTTTAAATATTTTAAAACTATTTCTCATAACGTTAATTTTATACTATCTCTCCTAGACGGTCAAAGGTGACGTAGTTCACAGTTCACTAAGATTGTACAGAAGGGTGGTTTAAATAACACATTTCTTAATTTTTATTCAGTAGTTTGATACTATATATAATCCAAACTTTTGTAAGGACAAATCAGACTTGTTATCTCGTTCTTTGACATATGTTCGGATCGAAGGATAATTTTGTTTCAATAAAATATTTATTATTGTTAATATTTTAATTGTTGTTACTTAAAATTTGTACGACTGTAAAGCAAATTGTGAATTAAAATTTAATAAATATAATTTTATTTAAAATATCTGGTCTACAAGATATTAATGGCGCAGCCGATAGGATAATTTGAGAAAAACATATTTCGAGAATTATCGTGTTCACCGTAAATTTGTGAAAATTTTACGAGTGGCTCTTAAGTCTTTGGGACGCATCTACACTCAAAATAAATTTTTAATATCAGCCAGAGTACAAAATAAAATTTACTGGATTGGAAGCAACATTGGAACTGGTTAAATTCATTTCGACTGCATCGAAAATTTATGGTATTCTTTTTTGGACTTATCTGGAATTTTAAAGTAAGAATGTGGTTGGTGTTTATATTTCATTTGTAAGTAAATTTTTCTTTATTGAATATTCGAATACCTACACCTTAATGCCTAAACATCCAATTACATCTAAAGTAAAAAATAAACTAAACTTTAGTTTATTCAAAAATCTTAGCTCCGACTCAGATACGGACGAAGATTTACCAACAATTAAAGAAAACAATTTTAAAATAAAACAAATAGAATATTTATTAAATAAAATATCGCTTGATAATAATTTAGAAAATTCAAATAAAAGTACTAATAACAATATTTTAAATAATATTTTACCAAATAATTCAAATAACTCAAAATTAATATTAGAAAATAATGACGCTAATATGGCTACTAGCATATCAGTGATTCATATAATTAGAAGTATGGACACCTACGAAGGTTATCCAGGAATGTTAAATACATTTATTGAAATGGAAGATGTCATTCTCCATGGAGAAAATGCTAACAGTTCTTTATTGACTATTATGGTTCAACAAAATATAAGAGGACCAGCTCTAGATGCTCTTACAGCATCTGGAACCCCTTCTGACTGGGAAACTATTAAAGAAATATTAATAACTCATTTCTCAGACAAACGAACTATAGAATCAATTCTTCTTAAACTAAATACTATTTGTCAAGGAAATAAACCATTAAAAGATTACTATACAGAAGTAGTCGACTTACAAACCGTTCTGTTAAACTCAATAGATCGAACAAAATCACAAGAATTCATAAAGGGCCAAAATGAAGTATACTTGAATATTGTTTTAAAATCCTTTATAGCAAGGTTAAATCAAAATTTAAAATATATCGTGAGATCCAATCGACCAACAACAATCAAAGAAGTATATGATATTTGTGTCAACGAAATTTCAATGCAACAATCTAATCTAGATAGAAATAGATTCTCTCGATCAAATGTAAATTCCCAACCGAGACAAATACAAAATATTTATCCTCATAACAATCGTGTACCTACACAGAATTATGTAAATAATTATAAAATACCCAACTTTTCAACGAATCGTATGCAATAACGACTACCACAACCCATTCAAAACAACCCATTTAATAACCCGATGCATTACCGCCCCCCACAGTATAATCGATCGACTTGGAATCAAAATCAAATTCAACCTCAACAAAGTCGATTTAACAGTTCATCAATTTATAAATCTCAAGTACCCAGGCCTGAACCTATGGATATTTCAATTGGAAATACCAGACAAGTATTGCTTCGAATGAATAATATTAATGCTTTTGATAACTTTGAATATTCTCAAAACAACCCATATGATAGTTATCCAAGTGACCAATATTATTCATATGATATCGATCCCAATAACTCTATTTCATATGATCAAACTAATAAAGTTCCTGAAGATGAACAGTCAGAAATTTTAGAAATACCTGATGATCAAAATTTTACTCAAAAAGCCTTGAATCTTCTGAATACATAGAATTAAATAATATGCATCATAGCTCTTTACCGTTTATCAGAATAGAAAATTTACGCTTTCTAATTGATACAGGAGCAGATGCAAATTTTATAGATCTGAAACATACTACTTATTCTCAAAAATTTAAAACTAAAGTAACTATTGCAACAGCTCTTAAAAATTATGAAATTACCGAAAAAATTATTGTTAACTATATCCCGCAACTGAATAACCCAGAACCATTAGAATTTTTAATTTTTAAATTTCATCACTATTTTGATGGAATTATAGGCAGTAATACTTTAAAAAAACTAAATGCTTACATAAATTATAAAAACGATACAATAACTTTTGGTAGAAAATTTAATCAAATATATCATCTGGAACCTTATCAACAAAAACATATAGAGGCTCCAATTAACGTAAAAGAAGGCGAGGTACTTTTACCATGCATTAAACTTTACGAATTTGTAGAAATCATAGACGGTTTGTATACCGTGATAAACAATAAAGCACCTGTTCTATTAGTTAATAATTCTGCCTTACAACAGAGCGTTATAATTAGTTAACCACTTACAGCGGAAATTCTAAATCGCTACCAAACTTTAACAAACATAAACGATCGACATGATGACGTTTCAGATTACGAGTTTGCTAATCATAATTTACGTGTTAGTCATCTAAATAACGAAGAAAAAAATGCTTTAATACAGTTATGTTCTAAATATAGAGACATTTTTACTTAACAACAGCAAGCATGACGTTCACGTCCGATGTAAAACATTCCATCCATACCACCGATGAAATCCCGGTATATACTAAAGAATTTAGGTTGCCTCATTCTCAAAAAGAAGAAGAAACAAAACAAATCAATGAAATGTTGAAAAAAAACATCATACGACCATCGAATTCCCCTTGGAATTCTCCTGTTTTTATCGTAAGTAAAAAAGCAGATTCTTCTGGCATAAAGAAATTTCGTTTAGTAACCGATTATAGAAAACTGAACGAAAAGACTATTGACGTTCGCTACCCGTTGCCAAATATATCTGACATTCTTGATAAGTTAGGTAAATGTCTGAACCGTTTATAAGGTTCTGAAATAATACAAAAGAGACAGGTCTGATTGTTGGAAGGATTCACACAATAGTATAATGAATTTTAAATAAACTAAAGACGACAATGTGCATTGAAAGCAGACAAGAAAAATAAAATAAAATAAAATAAAGATTTGAGATAATTTTAAAAACATGTTGATAATAGGTTATCAAAATCAATTGAAAAACCTATATCATTAAAAGCTAAATTAAAATCTTAAAAAATTAAAACAAAAATTAAACAAAAAAACCTATGAACTATGTTAAAATAAGAATATGAACTATGTTAAAATAAGAATACAAAAATAAATAAATAAATAAAAAGGGACAAAAAAAAAAGAGAAGTTAAAACTGTATATGGATCGAGTCACGTACAATCCATTGGTACACGCTACCGTGTAAACACCCACTCCTGCAACAACAATAAAATACAAGTGTTACAACATAGCTTGAGCTATAGACAGGGGGTGACATGTAATTTTCTGTACGGGCGACAAAAAACAGGAATGAAATTTATTAAGCCTCTGATCTCGTATCAAGACGGAGCGATTATTATTAGTGATCGAATTCGATTGTTTCTTAAAAAAAAAAATTGAAAAACGTATCTGTACCGAGAAAGCGATATACTACATGGAATCATTCAAGATTGATGATTCTATGGAATTATCGAATTATATCGCGAATTGCACATAATCAATAAATATAGATAGATATTAAGTAAATCAATTGATCATCCATCAAATATATCGGACGGCCAATATATTTACCGAAAATTTGATACATATCAACGCCAAAATACGCCAGCACCACGTGGACTAGAATATTTCATGTCATACCTGAATTGTTGGGATTAATACCTTGGATTGTCGTGATTCATCCATTAGCAGTTTCAGCGACGAATGGTGGCCCCATCAAGGTTTGTCTAATTTTGTCTCATTTAAATTCATATGTCCTCATCTCTGCACGTTCAATTGTCGTGTTTGGTATTGGGTTGGAGATTTACCCTAAAAACTAAAAATAATATTACAACATTTAATCAGTGCAATTTATATGAATGATCGGGAATTTGATCGACCACACGTCGATTGTTTTTTGGTGTTAATCACGATCGCAGTACCACGGATTATCCCGCGACGCTAGGTACCAAACAGTCCCTAGAGGGAGTCCAATACCCCTAGCGTAGGCAAGTGGTGCGATCTCCAAATCCACGAACGGGCTAGGTCCCAGTTTTCCCACGCATCTGGCGAGTGTGATAGTACGATTACCGCAATCGACCCCCTGTATTAAGTGTCGATCAGGTTCATCGTCATTCAATAATTTGTACGCCACATTACATATAATTTATTAATAAATAAATAAATTAAAAAAATGAAACGTGGTCATTAGTATCGTCGAGTAGCTATTGTTCTACTAATTTATATTATTCACGGTTACTATAGTTTTACTCGACTATTTGTTAATCATTTACATTATCTTACACATTACCTAATATTACGAATTCTGTAGAGTGATATTGATTATAATAAAACTGCAGTTAATGCGAACGCCCCGTTATCCAATAATCATTAAATGTCACTTTACTAACCAAAAATTAATATAGAAGTTTTGTTTTATTTGTTAAGATACTGTGAATGAAATAAATGAAAAATATAGGAATATAATATATTATTGTTACATTGACACACTTGCCTCCTTTAATATCACCTCAAATAAAATAAAACACATTACTCTCCATTCTCGTCAATACACGTATCTGTCATAATTCGATCAACAACCAATTAATATTATAGTTCATGATCATACCACCAGAGTCCATACGTTTGAGTCAAAGCGCGCGTACCCTTTGAATATCTAACGTGTTGAGGTAATTGATATTTTTAAAGGTGTTGATTTACTATCCATATCCACGAAAACTACCTTCCACAATCAACATCTGCGCCTCTATTTGCTACATCGGATTTTATTGCATACAACCATTTATATGCAGTAGATCGATAAATGCAACATGTCAATATTTCACGACCTTGGATTTAGCTTCAGGATTCCATCAAATAGAAATAGATCCCAAAGGTGTTAGCAAGACAGCATTTTCCGTCGATAACGGGCACTATGAGTATACTCGTATGTGTTTCAGCCTTAAGAACGCTCTTGCAACGTTCCAAAGAGTTATGGATAACATGCTCCGCGAATACAATGGAAAAAATGTATTAGTATATATGGATGACATAATTGTGTTCTCTTCTTCTTTACAAGAACACATTGAAGCTCGTCAAAAAGTTTTTGATAAATTACGATTACACAATTTTAAAACACAATTAGATAAATGCGAATTTTTACATAAAGAAATTGAATTTCTGGGACATGTAGTTACAACCGAAGGAATTAAACCTAACCCAAAAAAATAGCTGCCATTGAAAAATTTGCACTTCCAAAAACTGTCACTGAAATAAAATAATTTTTAGGACTAATCGGGTATTACCGCAAATTCATTAAAGATTTCGCTAAAATAAGAAAACCAATGACTTCAGAACTTCGTAAAAATAAAGTAGTAGATTGTAAAAATCAAGACTATATAGAATCATTTGAAATTTGTAAAACATTGTTAAAAGGAGATCCAATTCTCCAATATCCTGATTTTACAAAGCCCTGTATCTTATATCCTGATTTTACAAAGCCCTGATCTTATAATTAATGACCCCGGAATGGAATTTGAAGGCAATGATTTTAAAGATTTTCTGAATATTTATAATATTCGTAACCACAAAACTTGTGCCAGAAACTCAACCGGCAACTCACCAGTTGAACGATATGATTTCATTCAACCTTAGTAGAATTAATAACTATACTAAAAACTACTCATAAAAATCTAACAATAGTAGAGCAATTAGATATGGCTTTGTTAACTTATAATAATGCCAAAATAGCACCCAAATATACAAAAAACAAAGTAATAAAAACCAATTGTAAAACTCTTAAAGTTAAAAATATCCAGAAAGTACAAAAATATCATAAAGGGAAAATTAAAGTGAGAAACAACGACAATACTTACAACGACATTAACAGTACTCAAGGACTATTCGCATTGAATTTAGAGACAATAAAACTAATCAATCACTATAATAATTTAATTCACATAGTTAATATTAACCCATTAATTGAATCAGCTTACCAAATTAAACAAACTTTATTACACAAAAGCTAATCTCCTCACTAACCCCATGACAGATACAACAATTCAATTAGCTAGAGATAACGTTATTTCTAAACATTTTGAGTTATAACGAATTGAAATTAACCAAAACTGAGTTAGATAAACATATTAATTTAATAAATGTAGAACATATATACGAGTTATTAGAATTGAAAGGGTAGTACAAATCCCCATATTTATTTCATCAAACTTTACTTTAACGACTATATATCCTATCCCCACAAATCATAGTAAAATAAATCCTGAAACTAATTTAATCCTAACGAATATTCATTTATAAGAGATGATAATTACGAAAGAATAGAACAAGACTACATTTGTTACCCAACGCAACTGAATGACAGAAAACGCAGTACATGCGAAATGGAAATACTGGAAAATCATATTGGACACCACATTTACGAGCATACAGACGAAATGAATATTATTATAATAGAACTAGTTACTAATCATTTTATAATTTTTACAAACAATGAATTAAATATTAGTTCGTCATGTGGAAAGAACATTACCAACTTTGTTGGGAAACTTCATATTTCCCTGAATCAATGTTATATGGATATCAATGGTATACGATATGGAACTTTGGAAACTGCATATACTAACGTCGAAGTGAAACAAATATTATTTAATAAAATAAACATCACATATAAACAGTCTGCTATTGGACTGGACAAACTAGTTAGCTACGACTTAGAAAATACAGAAGATTTGGAACTCATGGCAAATAAACTTTATAAGCATCCCATAACATGGTCATTAATTTTTGTTATAATAATTATAATAACAGGCATAATTTATATTATCTACAAGTATGGATAAATGAATCAAAACACACAAGCTGTGTCAATACCTGCAATTAATCGAACTCAATTAGAAATGGTTGGCATCCCGATACCAAAGCTTTGCGTTGATCGAACTACCCTGTAAAAGACAGCAGTTCTTTCTTAGAAGGGAGGAATTACACTTTCTGTATTAATTATCTATTTTTATTATATTTAATGTTACATTTTTATTGTATAATTAATATTTCAAAACCAAGTTCAAAGTTCATATAGATTAGAATATTTAAGTTTATTTTAAATATTTTAAAACTATTTCTCATAACGTTAATTTTATACTATCTCTCCTAGACGGTCAAAGGTGACGTAGTTCACAGTTCACTAAGATTGGACAGAAGGGTGGTTTAAATAACACATTTCTTAATTATTATTCAGTAGTTTGGTACTATATATAAACCAAACTCTTGTAAGGACAAATCAGACTTGTTATCTCGTTCTTTGACATATGTTCGGATCGAAGGATAATTTTGTTTCAATAAAATATTTATTATTGTTAATATTTTAATTGTTGTTACTTAAAATTTGTACGACTGTAAAGCAAATTGTGAATTAAAATTTAATAAATATATTTTTATTTAAAATATCTGGTCTACAAGATATTAATCTCGCGGCCACTTACTAACTCAAAATTTATATAAAATTTATAGTTCAACATAGTAACCGTTTATGTACTTCAGTAAGCGTACTGCCTCGTCTCGACATGTTTTTATAAAAATTATTAATTAACAAAATTTAATTTATACTATCAAAACATGGTTAATACTTTTTTTGGTGTAAATAAATTATATTTGATTGCATAACTTATTTGATTCATTTGATTTAAAAAAAAAAAAACGTTTTAAAGATAAAAAATAATAAATCAAAACTATATCTTATTATTTTCATTTTGTAATTATAAAAAAAAATTCCTTTCTTGAGGAGAAAAATATTTTTCTTAAATATTTTCCTTTTATACTTAGAACTTTTATATACTTAGAAAAATGTAGGTCCAAAAAAACTATTCTTAATAATTTTCAACACAACAAGTTTAGTCCCGACTTGAACGATTGAAAAAAGTTTTTGGTATATGTGTTCATAAAATGACCTAATTAGTCTATTTACGGAAGTCCGTCCACCAGCCCGTGTAAAAGATAATTCAAAAACCAGAAGAGATAACGAGCTGAAATTTGGTGTGTGTTTTCAAGAGTTAAAAAGTAACTTCAAGTTCTTGAATTGGTAAAATCGGTTCGTGTTTCCTCCCGCTAAGGTGGAAAATATCCATCTTTGAAACAGTAGAATTTAAAGACAAAAAATGTTCCTTTTTAAAAATTAAACATTTTTTTTCATGAACTCAGAATATACCGGGAATTTAAGCAATTAACTCGGTTAGTTACAATTTTCACTTGTTTTCTAGTCTATTTTGTAAATAATTTTTTTTTACAATGCACAAAGCTTATCGCACAGTAAGATAGGAATTTTGCCCTCAGTTAAAATAAATTTTTTTGGATTTTTGCTTGTTTGGATGACCTGATCAAAAAAGTTGATGAGAACAAGTGCGATGAATGACCAAGTTTTGACTCAGGCAAGATTATATGCTATAACATGACTTTAAAAAAATGTTTAATTTTTAAAATTTAATTTAATTTTTCTTGCTTGTGAACTTCTTATCGAAATGATTCAACTATCTTAATTGCACGAGTTTTAGTAAATATTAACTCTATAATTTTGTGTATATATTTTGATAAATACGACGCTTGCGCATCAACTTTAAAGTATTTCGTGTATTGACGCACGAAATATAATAACCATGAAAGCTAATTAATTTGGATATAAAATAAATGAAATTCATTCATAATAATAAAAACTAATTAAATTTTCATATATGTTTAATGAATAAAATTACAAAATCTGAATATCTATAATAAATAAATCTATTTTCGTAGTGATTGTAATGAATGAAATATAATTTTTCATCTATATGATGGTGGTTTGAGTAAAAATTAAAACACGTCAAATCAAATGGAGAAGAGAATCATATATTATATCTGTATTATATCAATCATATATTATATCAATATGTTATATCAATATGTTATATCAATATGTTATATCAATATGTTATATCAATATGTTATATCAATATGTTATATCAATATGTTATATCAATATGTTATATCAATATGTTATATCTTGACTATTCTAACACAATTCTAATGACTATATGGAAAAGTGTATATCTATTATATTTCTATTATCGATATCAGTGATATAAAATCGAATATTTTCGTATATTTGAATTGTAGATTTTTATCATATTAGTATTATTATAACAAATTTTATTTTAATTTTAAATTAAATTAAAACTACTTTACATTTTTCGTAAAATTTATTTTGATGTTTTATTGTATTGGTTTTTGTTCCTTAGGACTATGTCATCTGGTGGCAAAAAAATAAAAACAGCGTAGACATGTTCAACTGTGATAGTTACCACATATGCCTTGATAAGCTTATGTTATTAAAATAATGCTAATAGAGCCAATAACGGTTCCACTGTTAGATTGCAATTATCCATAATCAAATTATAGCTCTTTGATGCTATAATTTGCAATATTTGCTTTTTTAGTGGAGTTGTTCGCTGCATCTAGGGATAGATCTGAACTCGAAAATATTACACCCAGATAGTAGAAAGATGACAGGATATCAATTTGTTTGCTCTGGATGAAGAACTGCGTACCGCGCTGAAGTCTTCCACCTTTTTCCACCACGGAATACCATTATTTTTGTTTTTAACCCGACTTCAAAAAGGAGGATGGTTCTCAATTCGTCTGTATTTTTTTTATTTTTATTTATTCATGAACCGATTTTGAATTTTTTGTTTTTGTTTTAAAGGGTTTGGTTTCCCATTGGTTCCATTGGCACCAAATTGCATTCTGATGAGGGAATCCCCGGGAAATCGAGGAAAATCCTCATTTTATATGTGATAACCGATTTCTGCGAAATTTTTTTTTTTTGAAAGGGTATACTCATTTATAATGGGAAAATAAGAAAATTTTTTTAAAAACCAACTTCAAAAACCTTTTTAACAAACAAAAACCGACCCCAAAAAAAAAATTTTTACAAAAAAAAAACAAAATGCATGTAAAAAAAACTGAAAATCTGTTTAAAAAAAATGCACTAAAAATAAAAAAAAAAAAAAACGGGTAAAAAAAAAGTGTTTTAAAAAAATGCACTAAAAATTAGTAGGTCGTTTAGTAGGTCTACCCATATTTAGACAAATAAAATCAGTCATAGAACTTCAAAGTCACTAAAAAGCGAGAAATAAACCATAATTTGACAAAATGGAAACCCGACTTCAAAAATCAAATATTCTATAACAATAAATGCACTTAAAAGTAAAAAAATAATTGCATATTCTTGTGCCAATTTTAGTTCACCTATGCAAAAATTTTTAAATGTAAATGTACAATTATTGTTATTTTTGGTGGCGGTGTCCAAAAGTTATGTGGATTTCTCTAAACAAGTCTTTCATGAAGCATATTGGAGTCCTCAGATGAAGACATAATGGCTTTTGTTGTACCTTTGTACAGTGTGTCAGCTGACGACTCATCATGTACTTCGTTCTGGTTACTTAAAAGATGTGTATATTGATCACGCCCATTCTCATTCCATTTTATTACTTTCATGGGAACGATTTTAGAGCAATTTACTTCAAATGATTTTTTTTTGACAGTTACCAGTTAGGACACAGGGCAAATGATTCGACGTTAAAATTAATCTTCTACTTTCAAATCTACTACTTCCGTTAAAGCCTGATCATTCACCCAAGCCAAATCTATGACACTGCTACCGTTGGAGTTGTGGAAAGTAAACTGCCTTTTACAGTCAGATTTTGTTCGACCATTTAAAATAGTAAATCCCGCATTTTCAAAAAATTCAGTGAGCAATTTCCATTTTTTATTAGTAATCAGGTCCATGGAGTTTCTAATTTCTGTAAGCTGAGTAAGCTCAAATAATTCTTCATTTCTTTGCCCCAGTAGACCTATTCTGCAGTTCATGTCCACTTGATTGATTAATATCGGGGTAAAAACTATTGCACTTAGACCCTATGGTCCATTGTGCTCCCCTTCTACCTCAGTCTGACGAGACTCGCTTCTCCCATATGTTGACAATAGCCTGGAGCTTGCTTAAAAGGTCCTCCCGAAGGTTCATATATTGGGGGTGAGATGCACCGAATATCCTGTATCTGCTGTAACCCAGAAGTTCGCAGTCAAAGATTATGTGGCTGGATGTTTCTTCCTCCTCGCCACACAATCATTATGGACCCGTTATGGAGTCCCATTGTGTGCAGATGCTTCCGCATGGGATAATACCCGGTAATTAACTTGCTAACCCTCCGCAAATGCATCCTGTTCAGCTTCAGTGCATCGAGAGATAACCTCTTTGTTGCAGTCTGAAGCAGTACCTTCCCGAGCTCTTGCCGCGGTACTTTTTCCGAGTGATCACGGTGTTTAGCATTTGCCCACTCGTTGATCACCTGTTTACATGCAGTCCTTGGAATTCCTAAAATAAGCTCTGTGCCTATGAAGGGCATCCCAACTCTCTTATTTGCTAAGGTATCCGCTTTTTCGTTTCCTTCGAAACCACTGTGACCCGGCACCTTGATCAATTTAACATTGTTCCGTTTTGCCAGTTTCAGAAGTTCCTCTAGACAATCTTGACCCTTGAGGTAATCTCAGTTCCAGACAAGAATTTTAAAGTAGCTTGACTGTCATAGTATGTATTCAGTAGGCTGAATACATACGTTCTGGATTATGTAGCCTCTACGTAGGTTATCACGGACACAAGCCAGTATGGCGTAGACTTCTGCTTGGAAGACCGTGGCATATTTCTCCATGTTGAGGCTTATGTTTGCATTAGGTCTCCGACAGTACATTCCCGCCAGGGTCCCTCAGTTTTGGATTCGTCTGTATACCAGATGATTCCTTTCCCGAGGTAGTGTGGTTCTCCTTCCGACCTCATGGCCCTATCACATACTACAGTGAAAATTTTTAAGAAGGAGTATGTCTTGGGAAGTATATCTGTGCCCATTACAAAGACGGGGTCTGAGATAATTGTTGTTCCCACGATACTTGCATTTCCAACCTGATTTTTATTAATCCTGTTCTTATTGCAAGACATTCTATAGGCGCTGGATCTCGTTTTAGCTATTATTACATTGCTTAGCGGAGACAGCCCCAGTATGACTTCCATGGCAGCTGTAGGTGTACTGCTCATGGATCCAGTGATGCACAAGCAGGCCAGTCTCTGGATCCTGGACAGCTTTTTGCACGTAGTTATCTGCTTAACTTTTGGCCACCACACTAGAGCAGCATAGGTTATAATGGGCCTGACAACTGTTGTGTAGAGCCAGTGGATCATTTTGGGTTTAGACCCCAGACCTTTCCACATGCTCTCTTGCAAAGCATGAGAGAAGATTTGCTCTTATTTGTTATATATTCCAGATGAGGGTTCCATGTTAGTTTGGATTCCAGCATTACTCCCAAAAACCCAAAAACTTCCTTGTGATTTGTAATCTTTCACCGAATAGGATGGGTGGTTTCATGTTATCCACCTTCCATTTACGTGTGAATGGAATTATTGCGGTCTTACCAGGGTTTATTTTCAATCCCTGATTTATAGACCATTCCTGTGCGATTATTAGAGCGTTTTGCGTAAGCTCCGAGATTGTGCCTTCACAGGGCCCCTGGATTGCAATTACAATGTCGTCCGCGTATCCCTGTGTGTAGTATCCATTTTGGTTGAGGTTCGTCAGTCAGCTGTTCACTGTCAGGCTCCAAAGGAGTGGGGATAAGACACCACCCTGCGGGCATCCCCTTGTGGCTCTCACAGTAACAGACTGTCCCCAAGTATCCTAATGTCCCTTAGTATTACCATGGGAGCATTATAAAACTTACTATTAATTGCCAAGAATAATTGATTTAAATTATTAATGATATAATCCACATCTACACTAGGTATAAGATATATATTATAATCATCACCTTACCATCAATAACTAGCTTTATCGATATACACTGATCACTTGTATTTAACACCTCACAATGAATTGAATTTTTGACTAATACTTTGAATCCACCACTTGGCCGACCCGTTGCTTACGGTTTACAAGCTCTTACACAGATGTATTGTAATTGTTCAAGAAATCAATTTCACTTTTCAATATCTCCGTGCAACCACGTTTCACTCAGGCATATTATCTCACATCTTGCCAATATTTGCTGATAAGTGGAATCCAATTCTCTAAAGTTATTGAATCCGTTGCAATTCCAGAAAAAACATCAAATTCAAATCCGAGGTCAAGTTATAATTTTTGGTTGTCTTATTAGATTGAGGGGTGCTAGATATTGTTGGCCTTGTTTGAACGAAATAACTTCTGATACTGGCTAAAAGAATGAGATCGACGTACAAAGTTGTCAAGCGTAGATGATTTTAACTGTGGCTGGCTTAATGTAGAGGATGGGAGTTTTATATTTTGTTTTTTTGTTGTTGGGAGTTTCACTATTTCTTCTGAAGGTGGTCGTTTCTTCTTTTTATCTGCTCCTGTAGTTAGATCTTCAAGCACCACTAATTTCCCATCAACGTAAAGCTTATCTTGTCTTAAAAAAGAATTGGGACCATTTTGACGATATCTCAACATCCATGTCTTTCCTCCTGGCGCGAGCTTCCTCTGACATATCCTCGTTTATATATATTTCTGTATTTTTTAGCATACTTCTGTTTTTTAAAATTTTATTCTTTTTCCTCCATGTAGTGAAGCCAACCAGAATAGGTGAGACGTCTTGTTTACCTAATTTTCTTATAAAATCAATATCATTATCTGCGCATTCTGTTTTCAGCCTATCATTCAGCAATTCAAATATTTTGCTTTCTATAATTTCGATGTTTGCGTTTTCACAATTAAGACCATGAACTATTATAATGTTTCTTCTAGAAGCATTATTTAGAAAGGACATTGCTGTTTCCAGCGCTTCGGTTCGTTTTTTAATTGCGGTATGTTCAAGTTTGAGATTTTCAAAATTTTCATTAAGATGGTCATTCATACTTTGTATTTGAGTTCACTTTTTGAGTCGTTTGTGCAATATTGCATTTCCTTATAAGGCATTTTAATTACACTGCAGTTAATAGAGGTGATGAATTTAACAAGTGATGATCATACTTTCGGTTAGAGTCTATCTACGGAAGAAATGCCAACAGGCAGCTTGCTTTGTAGTTACAGGAAATTATTTGAACATATTGTATTTACTCATATATATTACACTTTACAATGTTATAAGTGATGTATTTTTATTTTTATAATTTTTTTTTTCTTTAAAAAAAACCTTAGATTTCACTGAGATTCGAACTGTTGCCTTTTAATGATTGTTAAATGCTAATGATCCGCTAATTAACCAACTGCCCCACGAAGCTGTTGTATGATTAAATCAAATGTAATTATATTAGCGTAATTCAATAGTTTTTTAATTGCACAAATATATTTGTTTGATTTAGCCTTCTTACAGGGAAAAAATAAGCCATGTAGTCAACTTACAGTTATGAAATTAGGATTTTCATAGATTTTATTTGGTTTTAGCACAAATTAGCTTGTGAAAGAGATACTTTTAAATGATTTATTCAAACTAAACACAAACACAGAACACTTTGGTTAGTTAGTTAGTTTAGTTTTAAGATTTGGAAAATTTCGATTTATTTATTATTAAATCCACTGAATTAGATTCACAAATTATAAAACAGAATTCATAATAATGCTGATTATTTATATACTTTTTTGTCGTTATAGCACAGGATTTGTTAAACTGAAGATTTTTTATACGAGAACGAACAAAAACACGTCTTTACTTCACGGTGTCAAGATATCAACCCAGACGGAAATATTCCAAACGGAAATATTCCTCAAGATGAACTCGACGATCTCGGTGATGAAGATAACCATTTGGAAACAATGTCACTTACATTCTTATGTAATTTAATCACGTTCTTTTGCAAGTTCAATGGTGATCGCGAAGAAGTAGTCAATTTTCTACTTAACGCAAAACATGCACATGAATTCGCACAACAGAATCAAATTGCCATTATTCGCGTATACTCTCGCGCAAATTTGCAACTAAATTTGTAACTAAGTAAAGAACAAATTAAATCTTTCCGAAATTACAAATTTTTAAGCTTTAAAAGTAGCGATAAGGAGATTATACGTTGATCAAACTCAGTATACTCAAATGGAAGATTTACACGCCATAAGACAAAAATTTGCAACTAAATTTGTAACTAAGTAAAGAACAAATTAAATCTTTCCGAAATTACAAATTTTTAAGCTTTAAAAGTAGCGATAAGGAGATTATACGTTGATCAAACTCAGTATACTCAAATGGAAGATTTACACGCCATAAGACAAAAATCGAACGAAACCATTACATAATATTACAAACATCTGGACAAATTAACTCGTAGGTGTATATCTGCATTAAAAACAAAAAGTGATAATTTAAATTTATTTAGCATTTTTAACTAGCATTTATTAAAGACACAGCATTAAGACAATTCATTTTTCACTCACATCCTGATATTTCACGCGTTTTAAGAGTCCATACAAAATTAGATAATTTGAATGATGCTTATAGTATTGCGATCTCAGAAGAATAACCTCTTCAAATGTACAAGAAAACATTTAATAATTCTTCTGAATCAAAGTATTGCAAAAGATTGCTAATTAAAAACACATAATACTAAATATTGTCGTGCTAGAAATCGTTTGAACAACCACAACAATCATTCAAATTCAGACAAATTCTGTCGATATTGTAAAAATAACGGGCATAAAAATAACAGATTTCATAAAACAGAAACAAATGGCTGAGTGTCGTAGAATCGGACACTTAATCAAATCGACACAAATGTCCCTCCAAATGCTAGATTTAAAAAATTGAAATTATACTCAGAAAACGCGAAAAATAAGGAATTTAGCTTTTTTAGGCAAAGTTCAATTGACTCTAATTGCATATAAAACTTTTGAATGCAAACATAATTTTTGTTTTTTTAATGCAGGAAAAATTAATTTAATAGGCCGGAATAATCGCCCATGATTTTCTTCCAAAATTCAATGCAAATATAGATTATTCAACTAACACTTTAACGTTATCTCATACTCCAGAGGAAATAATTATTAAACCTCGCAGTCACCAAACTATACCAATTCATGTAATTGACAATTTCACTGGTGTCACAGATAAATAAATAATAAATCTACCTGAATCGATAATCATTTAAGATAATTATCTTATTGACCAAAATACAAAATTGTATCCCATAATCAATATATCTGAAAACGAAATCAAAATTCAAAATCATTTAAGATAATTTTCTTATTGACCAAAATACAAAATTATATCCCATAATCAATATATCTGAAAACGAAATCAAAATTCCTATCCCACAGATATATTTAATTGAAATGGAAATTGTTCCACAAGAACAAATCCATTCATTGTCTAAAGAAAGTAATGGGAATACTTGTAAAATTGATCGTATCGCACTTTTAAACGAAAATGTTCGGTACAGATAGTTTAAATCGTGAAGAAAAATAAACAATTTTACAAATTTGTAAAAATTATAAAGATCTTTTTTATCTACCTGGTGAACAATTAACTCACACAAAAACTTAACAACACGAACTAATCTCCACAGATCCAACCCCAATTTTTACTAAGTCCTACAGATATCCAAAAGTACACGATCAGGAAGTCAATCAACAAATAGAAAAAATGATAGATTAAGGCATCATAAAACCATCGACCTCCCCTTACTCTTCGCCTGTCTGGATTGTTCCAAAACGTCTAGATTCGAGTAAACGAAAAAAGTGGAGAATCGTGACAGAATATCCAAAGTTATAGTCCCTATCTCTAGCATCGAAGAGATACGCGATCAATTACGTCAATCAGTATATTTCTTGACTTTGGACCACTGTGATGGCTTTCATCAAATCGAAATAGCCGAAAACGACAAAGACAAGACCGGATTCACTATTCCATCCGGAATATCTGCTGGGAATTATGTCTTCAACTGTATGCCCTTTGGTTTGAAGAATGCCCCCGGACCCTTTCAAAATGAACACGGTTCTCAGTGGCCTCACAGGCATCAAATGCTTCGTAGATCTATATGATATTGTAATATATGGTTGATCCTTAGAGGATCACAACGAAAAATTGTGTTTAGTGTTCGAAAAACTACGCCAACAAATTATAACTAATAATGGTGTCCGTCCTAATAATATAAAAATTGACGCAATCACAAAAATAAAACTAGGGTACTATCGGAAATTGATTCCTCATTTTGCAAACATTTCCAATTCACTAACTTCTCTTCTTAAAAAGGATACTCTTTTCATTTGGTCCGATAATTGTCAATTTGCCTTCGAAAAACTAAAAACAATCCTAACTACAGAACCCATCTTACAATATCCTGATTTTAATAAACCCTTCATATCAACAACCGATTGTTCAAATGAAGCTTTAACTCAAGGAGAAATTCGTAAAGAATTACCCACTGTATATCATTCCCCAACTTTAAACGCAGCCACACGTAATTATTCAACCACAGAAAAAGAGTTACTCGAGATCGTAGACTCGGTTAAGCATTTTAGGACCTATATCTTAGGGCAGGACTTAACAATCGTTACTGCTCATCGCCCATTAACATACCTCTTTTCTTGCAAAGATCCTTCTTCACGTCTCGTTCGCTGGAGACTAAAATTAATGGAATGTAATTACAAAATCATTTAAAAGACGGAAAACGTCAATTCTAACGCAGATTCTCTCAGCCGACCGATACTTACGTAACCGAAAACAATCCTAATATAAATAGTCTAAGAGATAAAAATTTTAAAAATTTTCAGCGATTTGATCAAGAAAATCTCGACATCAAAACTCCTACTAGAGAAATTTCAACACTTGAACAAATCCGAAATTTAGTAGTACCTTACTCTTGTGATCTATCAGAAAATAATAATTCTTATTATCTGGAGAAAAACTGTCCAATTCTCCAAAGAAATTTCACTAACCATAGACCAGGCGAAGTAGCTATCGTAAATTCGAATCAAGGAAAACAAAAAATAATCCTTTTATTCGTAAAAGAATTTTACAATGATATTATCGATTACAAAACTTTATTCAATTGTATGATACATCTTAGATGCATTATGCATCTTCAATACATGGATAAAATAACTATTTCAAATATTTCTTTTAATAATCCTATAATAAAAATCGAAACCTTTTACTCTATGATTCAATACTTATTCGAAGACAAAACTATTAGAATCCTTCAACATGTAAGAATCGAAGTCGCAAAAGAAAACGTAGAAACAGTATTAAAAGAACATCATGATCACCCATTAGTAGGTCACCCAGGCTTAAACAGGATGTACGACGCGATACTTGAAAATTATTCATGGGACACTATCAAACAGGACATTCAAAACTATATTCAAAATCGTAAAGTTAAATCCTACGGACTTAAATATTTATTCGGAACACTTAGTGCAGACGTCGCAGTGTTGTATTCTGATTCAGTCAATTCATTAATTGACGATCAAAAGCAAACACACAAATTAATGCAACAACAGATCAGAATAATCTTCTCAACAATACAAAATTTCAACAATACTTTATCAAACCTAAAAAATAGAATTTATTTTAAACTCATTTAGAACAATTCAATAACTTTTCCCAAACCACGACTAACTTGATTAATAAAGAAAAACACGAAATTCAAATTGTCGAACACATAGCACTACTTGCAAATATCGCGAACGAATTGCTCCTCCAAATTGAAAAGTATCTTCTAGATCTTGCTTTAATTAGACATGGTACAATCGACTACAATACAGTCCACCCTCAAACATTATATAACGAATTAAAATTCATTTCTTATATACGAGTATATGCTTTACCTATTCCATTATCTTTAGAAATTATAGAATATTATTATAAAATTATTTAAGACAAAAATTTAATGAAGTGTGAAAAACACGATTACGATTCAGGCTGCGACTATTATTTTTCATCAACAGCTTCGAAAATGAATAGCCCTGGAAGTGTCAAAATTTTTAGGATATTAAAAGCTTCCTGCCGAGCCTCTGTGTTTAAGGTTGGCTATCACTAGGAGGCATCTTTTTTGTGCAATGAATACTTTGTTCGCATGTGGTAATAGTCCCCAAAATATAATGCCATACTTGAGTCGTGAAATGACCAGAGCAAAGTAAAATTGAATTTGCAAATTTGCAATTTGCAAATCTGCGGTTTGTCTCAATATTCGTAGCTGATAACAAGCCATGCTAATTTTATTACAAGTTGCTTGGCATTGAAGATCCCAACTGAAATTACTTGGAAGTGAAACTCCTAGTAACTTCAATGATTCAGCTCGATGAAGCTGCGTATTATTAATATGCAAATTTAACTTCAAGCCACTACAACTATTTCTTGCAGAAAAGATTCAGGAACATGTTTTCACAATATTAAGGTGAAGCTTATTAAACTAGTTAGGCATTCAACTTGTTAACCTTGAAGCTCTTCTTTTACCATCTTAATTTCAAGTGCCTGCTGACAGCTTCCTTCGATGAAACATGTAGCATTTATTGCCGTATATATTTTATTTTCTCACGTTACATATTGAACTATATTTGTCAAATAGGACTTTAAAAGATTGTAGGCGACTCCTCGTATACCATATCGCTCCAGTTTGTACAAAAGCAGGTCAAGATCCACACAGTCAAATGCTTTACTTAAGGCACGAAAAATCACAAAAAAAACAGCTAAATTTAATCGATCATCCAGTTTCTGCTTTATTTTGCTGTAAAACGACAAATATACAGTCATAGTAGACCGATTTTTTAAATAGCCATGTTGAGACTACTTATTAATTTGCATGCACAAGAAAAACTTGGTACACGCGAAGAAATAAGGCTTTCGATTACTTTCGATATTGATGATACTAATGAGATTAGGGTAATCTTTTTTGAACTAGAGAGTTCTTTAGTACATGAGGATAATAGCCCAGAGACACCGTTTTATTAATTAATTTTGTTAAGGGGACTATCAGATAATCACGAAACTGTTTTATAAAAAATATTTTTGAAATGTCATCTACACCTGATGTTCGAATTTCTAAGGTTGCGTATTGCCTCATTCACCTCTTGTTCACACGTAGGTTCAATGAACATAGTTTTATCATTTAATGCGATGCTTTCGGTAATTGACAATGTATAGGAAATTTTCGTGATAATTTCGATAGGTTGTCTTATAAAAAATTCATTGAATTGTCCAGCAGTCAGGTTATTACTATTGTCTAATCGTTTGCTTTTTTTACCTGTTACATTCTTAATGACTGTCCAAGCTGTTTTTGATTTGTGATCAGAAAGATTTATCAAGTTGCTATAATACTGCATTTTAGTAGTTATAACAAGCTTTTTGTTATCTTTGCGAGCCAATTTGAAAGTATCAAGTTTACCATGGTTTTTACAAAAGGAATATATGCCTCTTCAGTTGTTTGCAGAAGCTTGAACTTGATTGTTTATCCAAGCTTTATCTTGACCCTTGCGATAATATAATCTTTTAGTCAGAAAGCTAGTATTGAAAATATACGTGAGCAAATCTATAAAATGTGTGAACTTAACATCTATTCGACATTATAACAGTATCCCAGTTACCTTTATCAAGAAGAAAACGACTATAATTTTTATTTTCTATTGAAAAAGTTCTTTTAAAGCATGCTTCTTCGTAGCTAATTGACATATCAACATTTGATGTTAAAATGATGAAATTATGATCGGATAATCCCTTTTCAATAACGATACTCTCAATTCTTTCATGCATATTTGTGAAAATATTGTCAATTATTGTAGCAGTCCCCAGGGTTGTTCGCGTAGGATGATACACTGTCTATAGGCAGTTGGAAGTAATCATTATATCAATAAGCATAGTTTTATCCTTAGAAATTACACCCACATCAAAATTAATATTGAAATCACCCACTATGTATACTGGTATATTCAGTACTATTACTTATCGAAATATCAGAGCAGATTTGACCCCGAAATATCTTCTGAACGAAAGAAGCAATAGTGCTGATTTAAAGCTATTAAGGGAATTATAAGAGACTGTTTTTTCAACCATCGTTAAGAAATAAACGGTTAAAAAGTTATTCGCATTCAAAAGTCGTTAAAAAGCGGGAACACCCACAATTTTTGGGAACATAATCATAATTCTAGGGCCATTCCTTAAAAGTTGATATTTTTAGACCATTAGTCCTTAAAAGTTGATATTTGGCATACAGATAGATAGACCAAAACCGAAAGGAAAATTATCAAACCACGAAATTTATATCGGGAACTGGAAAATTTTTGCATTTTTGTTTTGATAAAATTAATATAGATTAACTTGTGAAATTTGTGCACGATTTTTTAAAACTTGGTTGCTCGACTTCCAGAAATGCTAGAAGAATGCGGTTTTTTGCATTCGGCGCGGAATTTTCGATACATTAAATAAGAATCTTTGGGAAAATTTAATTTTCCCAACGGAACTTATGGAAAATCAAAAATTAAATTTATGTATTTAAGTATGAGGCATTTCCAGACATTATATAAGGATGCGAGTTTTTGCATTTGACGTGGGATATCTCAATACCTATTTGTAGTTCGAAAAAATTCAATTTTTTCAACGCAATATCCGCAAAAATGCGAAAAAGAAAAGTGTTTTCTACATGGTAGTTTGATCAGATATAGGCAATAGATTTTAAATATCGAATATGTTATTATGTTTTTGAATAATTTAAATAAAAATTAATCCATCTATTATTTAATTTGCCTCAATATGAGTACATTTATTCAAATATAGAGGGAGGGGTTAACACTAAATTTAACATATCTCCCATAATATTCGAAAAATCTAAAAATGTATATGAATTAAAGTTGCAGATACAAAGTCTTACTATAATTCTGATGCTTATCATTTTTTCTGTTACACTGATATTTACAGAAATATTGACGGTTTAAGATTGAAAATTAAATTCCTTAATATCTCTCTACACATTCGAGCTTGAGCAAAAATGATAATGTGATGAATTGTAGCAAACTTTATTTCCTACCACTTTATTCCATACGTATTTTTCGATTGTTCTAATATTAAGAGAGACATTTTATATTTTGTAAGTTTTATGATATATATATATATATATATATATATATATATATATATATATATATATATATATATACGATCTTACATAACATACAAATGCTGTATGTTGATTGATTCAGAAAATTTCTTGAATACTTGGTTAATACATAACATAAATCTAGATAAATATTATAAATTAATTGGACCAAATTAACATTTTAACATTGTTGTACGAGATTCCGTACAATAAACAACAAGTGTTACACTTTTAATGTTTTTATGAATAAAAAAACAAAAATGTCAGGAGGTGGTAAACTTAAATTTTTTCAGTGCAACCCCCCGGAAAATTGGAAAAACCTCCTCCAAAATTACGGTTTTCTGTTCTATACATGCTTAAAAGATGGTATTTTCACTAATCGACCCCAAATAACGTCATATTAACAGAATTTTGACTAATTTCATTACCTACATCGCAATCCCACCGAAAATGGGAAAAACATCCCTAAAACTGACCTTTTTTTCCATTCGACGTGAAACAGGTTCAAAATAATATGATTATTTGAAGAAAGAAAATTTTTCATCAAAACCCTTCGCACTTGGGAAAAACACCCTCAAAAGCAACCCTTTTGTTTTATACATGTTAGAAAGTTGGAGCTTTCTGCAATCGACGATAAATAGCTACAAATTAGGAAGCTCTCTCGAAAAACTTAATACTTTTTATTGTAACCTCCCGGAAAATCGAAAATCACCTCCCCCCTCTAATTACGTTTTTCAGTTCTATACATGCTGAAATGATGGGATTTTCACCAATCGATCCGAAAGAAAGTCAAGATAAGATCCGGGGTTATTACCTACATCACAATAACCCCCTCCCCCCCCGAAAATAGGAAAACACCCGTAAAATTTCCATTTCACTTCAATTCATGTTAGAGAGATGGGATTTTCTTTTTAGAGTCAAATTAACAAATTACTTTGAAAAATTTCATTATATACATCGCAAACCTCCAAAAATGGTAAAAACACCCCTTAAACTACCTTTTTCACTTCTATTCATGTTAGATAGATCAGGTTTTTTTTTGATATAACGCGAAGCGGTCTCCTTTGTAAATGTGAATCTAAAAAAGGTAGAGTATCGCGAAGCGTAAAGAAATGCAAAACATACGCGAAGCTATTTTCTTTGTAAATAGCTCGGTCCTTTCTTCCATATCATCACTTTCTAAGAAGCAACTATTATATAAAGTCTAGAGCTATTTACTTTGTAAATAGCTCGATTCTTACTCTCATATCATCACTTTTTAAGAAGGAAATATTACATTAACGATTTTCCCGAGAACTTGGCCCTTTCTTACATTTATGTTTTTGATCGGATATAATTTATCTACCACTACATTAAGCTATCGTAAGAAAACACAAAAATCTGCTTATGGGGCGCAGTTGATTGAAATGATTATACAACTATTTGATTTGTCCAAGTAATATTCCACTGCACATATTTCAAATTCTTTTTCCTCACAGGATTCTTCACGATCAATATTTTTAAGGGTTATGCCTTCTTTCACATAATATGCAAACTCCATCTCTTATTAACTGTTTTCTGCAGAAAAAAGCACACAATTCAAATCCAGGCAGTTTCGCACCAAAAATTTCAAACCTATCAAACCAATGTTCGGAGATACAAAGTACAGTGGGTTGATATTTGTCCAACATAATCTCTAATTCTGCAATTTTATAGGGTATTATACCTTGAATGAACTGCCTGTGGCTTTAAATCACCCCCCCCCCCCCCACTATCTTGGAATATTGTTGCGTGTAGCTAGTAGCTACAATATTGCTTGCCTTCGGTGGGACCTGTAGTTAAGCTAGAATGTAGATCATTTTTTGATAGAGAGTGGCTTGTGGTATATAGTTTTGGTTTTTGAGCAATCTATGCATTATTTAAATTTATTTTTTTCTTCATGGTCATTATTTGTTCTTCAAATTTTAGAATTCCTTTATCTTTAAGCTCATTTAATTCATCACTGATCTAATCCATCTTTTAAACTCTTAGCAAGATTTTCAACTTTTTTATCGACTATTCTTTGATTGAAGAGCAACAGATTAATTTCTCCTCCATGGGAATTTGTTTAATAGTTTTCATTGTAAGTTATATATTCACTTCAGTGTTCGTAGATATAATTTTTTCAGAGCTTGGGGATTTCATGCAAATAGCATTTTCGATTGATGTGTCATTTGAGATCCGGCTTTTAGCACACTTACTGCATTTCCAGCTAGTATCCAGCTATTTCACCATTTCTGTTCATGCATGATATAGACTCTGTAGTTACACCTATATATTTAATGTGAAAAGTATTTCCACATTCACCGAAATAACTCAGAGTATCTTTATATTTTGTGAATTTTAAATCACACTTATTGCACACAGTGCTACGCAATCGTGGCCCCATCGACTCAGTAATACCAAAAATAGCCGTAGTTAAAATTTAAAAAAATCTAATTGTTCCCTCTTGGATTTGAACTCCAAATCACTGGAATGTCTGATCGCAACCATACCACTGCCCTAATATAATTATATATAATCTTCACAATTTTTATTATTAGTTAAGCAGATATTAATTATATCCGCTATTTGTACATAACCATACTATTGAAGAATATATCGAACGTAACGTATTGGTTTATATGGATGATATCATAGTATTGTCACCATCTCTTCAAGAACATATAAACTTTAGAAACATGATTTTAAAACCCAACTAGACAAATGTGAATTTTTTCATAAAAAAATCGAATTTTTAAGACATGTTATAACAACAGAAGGCATTAAACGTAACCCTAAAAAGATTGAAGCAATCGATAAATTCCCTATTCCCAAGACCATCACGGATATTACATCATTTTTAGGACTATTCGGTTACTACCGAAAATTTATAAAAGATTTCGCTAAAATCACTAAAGACTACATCCGTCAACATTAACGACTCTGTATACATTGTTTTGAATATTGTAAAACATTACTTAAAGGAGTTCCTATCCTTCAATATCCGGACTTTACTAAACCATTTATTCTTACAACTGAGACATCTTACTTCGAAGATTCCACCATCAATGACCACAAGGTACTGATCGACCAATTTGTTATACATCTAGAACACTTAGTAAAAGCGAACAAAACTCTACTCTAGAAAAGGAACTACTTGCTATAGTTAGGTCTTGAAAGAATACCGACCATATCTGTATGGACAAACATTTAATATATTAACGGACCACAAACCATTAAAATGGGTATTTTCTCTTATAGTTCCCAATTCCAACTTGTTACGATGGAAAATCAAATTATTAGATTATAACTTCGATATAGACTATAAGGCAAGAAAACAAATCACAAATGCAGACGCACTCTCTCAAGTTGTATTATTAAATGACTTCGAACAACATTCACAAGATATAGAAGCTGCAACACAACACTCGCTTGACAAAAACCAAATAATCAAACCATCCAATAATGCTATAACTGACTATAATTCAAAAAGAATATCTGCACGAAAATTTATTAAAAAAACCATGCTAGAATAAAACGAGAAATATGGTAGATCAATAGAAAAACATAACGAATAAAAAATTGACCCACCTCAATTAACATTTGCTAAACCAGATATTTATATTACAGCCACAGCACAGGCATATCATAAATTAAAACCTAAATTTCAAACTAAACTAGGCAAATATTATAGACCCATAATTAAAACAAGAAAATCATCTTTGCAGATTTCTAACGTTCATGACTCAGAAGATCGCATATCACGACTTAACTCATACCAAAGGTATGATAGTATTGGATATTGGACCCACGACTTACATCACACTATAATAGTCTTATTCATATCATAAACATTACTAACATAGAATACGCGCTTAAAGATATAAAAACTACATAAAATTTTCTAAATTTAACGAAACACATTTTTATAATCCAAAACATATGTTATTACAAATTAATAATTTAGAAAATAAAATTAATAGTTTAAAACCAATGTATAGAACAGACTGGTAGAGAAAGATGAGAGGTTTAATAGACGGCTTAGGCAGTAACATAAAACAAATCTCTGGTAACATGGATCAAGCAGATACACGATAACGATTTATTAATAACAACCAGTGTTGATTCACAACATAAGATAAATAACTAAATGACTGAAAGATTGGATAATGTAACAACATTTATTAGTATTGAACAGGCAAAACTACAAATTATTGTACAAGCAATGACAACCTATCCTCATATCGAACAGCAATTATTTTAATCACAGTTTTATTTCTCTATGCAATCACAAACACCTAAACACCTAAACGAGCACGTATAATCCATAATTAGAGTTAGCCATACAGTTAGCTAAATTAAATATTATCTCAAAACATATCCTTAATATTAACGAAGTAAATTTAATAAAGTTTAATTTAAATAAACAAATCAGAATTCTTAATAACACACATATTTACGAGCTATTACAATTAAAAGCTTATTTTAACGAAACAAATATTATTGTTTCTATCTAAATTCCACAATTCCATTTTGTCGCGGTATCTTGGCTCTCTTTATACCTCAAAGGAACGCTGCCCGAACCTGCAAAAGATTTCCATGCTCGACAAAACAAAATAAAAATATATTAGTAAAAGTTTTACTAAATATTTTATAATTGAAATGACATGCACGTTTTTTTTTTAAACAAAAAAAAGAAAATGAAATGAAATGAAATGAAACAAAATTTTTAAGAAAATAAAAACCTGGTTTTATTGCTTTTCAAAATTATTAGAATTCAATTTCATTTTCAAAAATTTTTTTTAATACCTTTCAACACAATGTCTAACTTTGATCTGAATAGAACAATAGTTAATTATGTACTTTTAACCGAATCAAACAACAGTCGCTTTTAAACTGATTTGAATCAACACTGGTCACCGGTTTATATACCCGTCAAAGATCTTTCGAGAACATGCTTGTTTTTTTGAATAAATATTTTTTTTGACAATATATTTTCGCATGGAGGCTTCTAGAATATTTTAGTTTATCAACAACCATGGACGTAATCGGAGTATTCAGATTATTTATAAAATTAATTAAAAATTATAATACCTCTTCAAGGTTTGAACCATAATCACATCCCGCTTGGTTGATATTTTACTACCGACTTAATGAACACGGCCAGTGTGAATTCAATATCTATACACAATTTTACAATACATAAGCTTGCTTATTCTGTTTACTTAATCTTGTTTTTACAAAATTATTTATTTGTGATGCTATTTATGTTATTAAAACATTCAATTTAAACTTTTGATTTTTTATTAAATTATATCTAATAATTTTTTTCCAATTTTTTGATTAAAAAGAAGCAAAACTTTAAATCAAAGCAGCTATTATTTTCTTTTCTATTTTCTTTTTGTACTTAGAGAAAAAAAAACTCCTTCTTTTTCCAAGGAGAAAAATATCGTTTTCTTAAATATTTTTCGCAACATCTTACTTAATATTCTTCTATTTCATAATTAAAAGGTGTGTTGGATCCAGGAAAATTATTCTCAATAATTTTCATTACAACAAAATCCCCCCCTCTAGACTCCAACACACATTTTCTTATTTGCTATTATTTTTGGTCGACCAATTTCTAACTTAAGAACTATTTGAGCTATTTTAATTGTACTAGTACATTTAGCTAGCTAGCATAACTTAAAGTGTACGTACACATTAGTTCTTCACTATTCATCAACGGCGCCTGGTGTTGATTGGCGGTCGTCTGGGCCGCAAGTTGTACCCTGGCTCTATTGCTCTGGCCTCTGGTTCGTCCACACTTGGTACATCCCGTCTTCTTCCATCACCTCCATGTCTTTGACCACCCAATCGATCCGGAAGTAGTTGGCCGAACACCTCGTTCCCCACACTCAATCTTCCCAGATTCCCATTGGCGGCGGTCCTTGCACTGGCCGGCTTCAAACGACCTCCATGTATCTTCGTGGGAGGCACAGTATTCAGTATATAGATTCCATCTGGTAAACTTCTCAGCACCCTGTAAGGTCCTTTCCACTTCGGTGCCAATCCACTATGGACACCGTCCACCTTTCTGCTGAGCATTTGATTGCGCATCCAGGCGGACTCTCCAGGTTGATAACTGAGTCCCGTCTCCACTTGGTCATTTTCTTTGGCATTGGTCAATATTGTTTGCCGAGCTCTCTCTTCAGTTTCTTTACGTTCTTGGCCTCTCTCATTGGCCCATTCTTGAATCTCTTGAGGCTCTTCTTCAACTTGCATTTGCCAATCCCCAGGCTTCTTCGTTTCTGCCCCCAGTAACAATTGGGCAGGTGAAAAACCAGTTGTTCTATTTGCATGATTCCTTATCGCAAACAACGACTTGCTTAGTTGCTGGTCCCAGTTTTGATGTTCTCGATGAAACAAATGTAATCGTAACAACCTCTTCAACTCCTGGTTCTGTCTTTCCGTGGGGTTGGCTCGTGGATGGTATATTGGCGTGGTCCATATTTCTGTATGCCAATCTCTATTCACTGCTTTCCATTCTTTTGATCTGAGGTGGGGACCATTATCACTAAGTAATGCTCCAGGATATCCATAACGATTATATACTTCGTCTTTCAGTACTTGGGCTATCTTCGAGGTCGACGTGGCCCCCAATGGAAATGCTTCGATCCATCTAGTAAAGAGATCAGTAACAACCAGTATATTCGTTTTTCCACGTGATGTGCGTGGGTATGGACCCATCAAGTCGATACTGACTACCTCCCATGGTGAAGTAGGTCTTCACCTTCTCGTTGCTGAACTCGGTTTCTCGTTCAGTGGCTTCACTGTAGCACACGTATCACACCCTTTTACATATCTACGTATGTCATCTTGCATTCCATACCAGAAAACGCGGTTACAGATTTGACGATACGTTTCTCTCCATCCAGGGTGTGCTGCTATATCACTGTCGTGATATCTTCTTAAGAAACCAAGTTGGCGTTCTTCGGGAACCACTGGCACTTCTTGTACGATCTGTTGACTATGGTACCAGAGGATCCCGTCAGCTACGGTGTAATTAGCTCGTGTTCTGTCCACTCGTCGACGTAGATTACTTCTAAGTTAACTGTTACTATCTACGATGCACCTTCTGAAACATCATGATCATCATCCTGCCATCGTCGAATATCATCAAGTGTGGGTGTTTCTACTTCGCTGACGTTGAGGGTTATTGGTGTTTTTGCCCTCTTTACAATCACCCACTCCGGAATGCCCTCCACTACTTCATCTTCAGCCTTGCTCTGTGGTTGTCTGGACAAGAAGTCGGCGGCTTGATTATCTTTTCCGGAGACGTGAACTATTTCGTAATCATATGCTTCCAATGCTAATGCCCATCTTGTCATTTTGGCTCGAGTATCCTTGGTTTTGTTTAGCCATTGGAGCGCTGCATGATCCGTATATAATTTGAAGTGTCTTCCTGAGGATGTTTCAGATATCCTCGAAACATCCTCAATGCCCAGATTATCGAGAGGCATTCCTTTTCTGTAGTGGCGTACTTTCTTTTCGTGGGTCCAAGTTTCTTGGTGGTGTAATTTATTATTCATCTTGTCTTGTCGTCATCTTCCATTTGGAACAATATTACACCCAGTTCGACGTCACTAGCATCCGTATGTAAACAAAACGTCTTCTTAAAATCTGGATGTGCTAGTTTCGGTGCATTTACTATTAATGACTTGAGATATTCTAACGCCTTCTGATGCAATGTTAGCCAGCACCACTTTATGTTCCTCTTGAGCATTTCGCTTATAGTTGCAGCTATATCTTCATAGTTCTTCACGAAGCTCCTGTACCAACCACATAATCCCAAAAATTGTCGTAGTTGTCTCCGTGTTCTTGGTACTGGGTGATTGCTTATAGCTTCGTTCTTCTTCTCCTATCTGTCAATGGCGTCTTCGCTCAATATTTGTCCCAGATATTTGACTTTGTTGCTGCCAATGACACATTTGCTTGGTTTACAAGTTAATCCATGTTGTTCTAGTCTTTCAAGTACAAGATTCAGGTGGTGTAAATGTTGCGTGACTGATCGACTGTAGATTAGTGTGTCATCCAGGTAAACTTGGCAGAAATCTTCGATGTATCTGGATAAAACTTCGTAAAGCTCTGGAACGTAGCTGGAACTTTCGTCAAACCAAATGGCATGACGCGAAATTGATAGAGACCTCTTGGGGTGGTAAATGCTGTGTACCCTTTGTACCTCGATTGTGAGATCTTGCAGATCTGGAATCGGAAACCCTTTGCTATTTGTAATATCGTTCAACTTTCTATAGTCGACGCACAATCGAAAAGTACCATCTTTCTTCTTCGGCAATACGACGGGTGCAGCCCAAGGCGATGTCGATGGTTCTATAAGACCATCGCCTTCCATCTCTTCAATCATCTCTTCTAATACCCGTTGCTTTTCATTGTTGTACGGGTATGGTCGTAATTTAATGGGGGAATTCTTCGTAATTTCAATTTTATGTGTGATCGATTTTGGCCTTCCAACTTTGCCGAAAACGCTGGGATGTCGCCGAATGGCATCTTTTAACTGCTCTTGGCTCTCAAGGAGTTTAATTTTTAACTCTTCCAAAGCATCGCTAATTGCTGCCATTTCTCTAAGGGCTCCATCTGGTTTTCTCTTTGCAATGCGGACTCTCTTATCACACCCCAAGTTAATTATACCACTCCGGTAATCGATTCTCCATTTTTTGTTAAAAATTCATGACCAAGTATTAAGTTATTCCGTAGGCCAGGTACAATCATTACTTCAACATTGAACTTCATTCTTGATATCATCACATCCATGCACATTTTCCCGAGAATCTTGAAAGTATTATTGCTTGTGGCTCCACTCCATGTACTATCTCTGACAGGGTGCCATTTACCAATACTTCTTGCCAATTCTTCACTTATGAAATTTTGTGATGCTTGACTATCGAGCAGGGCCAATATTGATCTATCACGCACATTAACTTCCACAATTGGCCCATTCTTGTGTGAGTTCTTGGTCTCCATTGTAGTTAAATGAACCGGTAATTGTTGGTGTTCACGCAGATGTTGCGCGTTATTGTGGAGGCTAATGTCTTCTCCAGAACCAATCTCCTCCTTTATTGATCCTGGCTCTACGTCCAGTGTTCGAACCGTGAAGCGTAACTCGTCCACCGATCTCGGATTTGAAATTTTTACTAATGGACGTATGTTGTCTCGTAATGAATTTAATATTAATGGCACCACGTCATCAAGATTTCTGTCGGCGTGCACTCTTCTGAAGAGTTGCCCTTTCATGTTAACGAACGCTTCTGTCTTCAATCCTGTGGGTTGGGAAACGGTCATGAATTCCAGTTCGGCTTTTACTTTTCTTCCGATACTGTTGAAGAAGCTTTCCAACTGCCACTTCCATTCATCGAAGGTGTTGCCCAACCCACGGTGCATCAATGTCCAATCTCTGGCTGGTCCTGTTAATTTTTTTGTGATCATCTTAATCCAACAGAAAAAACACTGTTGTATCTTCGACCGGTCTACCACTGAACTCCGGCATGATGGACAGATGCGTCGTTGTGTCCAATGCGGCGGAGCGAATGATTGTGTTCACTTCTTGTGGATCAATACGCATGTCTCGAAGTTGCTGTATTTGACGCTTTTTGATCCGTATAATGCCATCCACGACTTTATTGTATTGTTCGTGCATCTTCGTCTCCTAGTCTTTGATTTAAGTGCGATTCTCATTGACATCGGTTTTGGTTTTCACGGTCTCGACATCCGTGGTTATTTGGTCGATCCGCTGTATGCACGTGTCCCTTAGATCCACCATTCGCTCCCCCAACTCGTATTGTACGGTTTATTTTCTCTCTTCCAGTTGGTTGCCCATTTCTTCAAGTTTGTTGACCGTCTTATCTAATCGATCACCCATTCTCTCATCCATATTCTTGAATTTGGACATTATTGTCGCAAACATCATTTCCAATGTTGCAGCAGCTGACTTTTACGTGTTGGAATCCACAGTTCTACGCCGTTCTGATGTGGGCATGGCTGGTCCTTGAGTCCTTGAAGTCGGTGTGTCTTGTTGCCTAGTTTGGTGCTCCTCCCATCTTGCCTGTAAGACCTCTCTAGTCCCAGTGCTGTCCAGCCCTTCAGACTCCATCATCTGACGCAGACGTGGCATGGGGATGCTGCGTCTTGCCATTGTGAATTTTTTCTTCCTCAGTGCGTATCCTGGGTCCTGTCACGGTCTCTCTTTATAACTCAAAGGAGCGCTGCCCGAACCTGCAAATGATTCTGATACTCAACAAAACAAAAGATATATATATTAGTAAAAGGTTTTACTAAATATTTTATAATTGAAATGACACACACGTTTTTTTTTTAAAAAAGAAAAAAAAGATAATTAAATGAAACAAAATTTTTACGAAAACAAAAACCTGGTTTTCTTGCTTTTAAAAATTATTAGAATTCAATTTTATTTTCAACAAATTTTTTTTATACTTTTCAACACAAATTTGAATTAGTTGTACAAATGCCAAAAAATAAAAATTATAATACCTCTCCAAGGTTTGAACCATAATCACACCACGCTTGGTTGATATTTCACTACCGAATTAATGGACACGGCCAGTGTGAATTCAAAATCTATTCACATTTTTACAATACATAAGCTTGCTTATTCTGTTTACTTAATCTTGTTTTTACAAAATTGTTTATTTGTGATGCTATTTTTGTTATTAAAACATTCAATTTAAACTTTTGATTTTTTATTAAATTATACCTAATAATTTTTTTCCAATTTTTTTATTAAAGAAAAGAAAAACTTTAAATCAAAGCAGCTATGAGTTTCTTTTCAATTTTCGACTTACAAAAAAACTTAGTTTAAGAAAAAAATATATCGAACTACATTATTTTCTTTTTGTAGTTGTAAAAAAACTCTTCTTTTTTCAAGGAGAAAAATATCGTTTTCTTAAATATTTTTCGCAACATCTTACTAAATATTCTTCTATTTCATAATTAAACTCTGTGTTGGATCCAGAAAAAATATTCTCCATAATTTTCATTACAACAATTTATCTGAATTAAAAACTATTAAAATCGGGCCATTACCTGAAAACCATCAAATTATAAAACCTGAACCAATTCTATCCTTAACAATACTAGTCAACAAGTGCCATTTGGTGGAATTCAGGTCTGAATTAACCTAACATTATGAACAAGGTGTCATTCAATTGTTAATGGCATCTAGAATGTTTTCGAAAAAAAGCCTTGTGGAGCTGGCGAAAATTACAAAAGTTATAAACAAATTAGTAAAAAAATGGGTTTGGTTTTTTCAAAATATCTCAAAAACTATTGCAGATATCGAAAATCGGGGAAAAGAGTCTTAAAAAGTAGGAAATTCCTGATAAACGTCTTACCTCCCGGAACTGTTCCACTAATATTTATAACTTTAATTTAGAGGTGAAAAATAGGGCTTGGCAACGGGTGATTCGGCTCCGCTTGATTCCGACACTTGAACAAAAAAAATTTTTTAACCCTTTAAATATGAATATTATGGAAAGAAAAAATTCAGGTACTTACGGGATACTTAAACAAACAATAATCCGTAGGCAAAACATTTTTAGCCCAATTTTTCCATTAACTATGCTTTTGTTAGTTAAAAAACTTTTCCAATCTGGATAACCCCGCTAATTTTTAAAATAATAATTTCTGGAATTTTTTTCTTCTGGGAGCTATTTTTTGAAGGAGTTAAAAAATTTCATAATTAAACTGTGTGTTGGATCCAGAAAAAATATTCTCCATAATTTTCATTACAACAATTTATCTGAATTAAAAACTATTAAAATCGGGCCATTACCTGAAAACCATCAAATTATAAAACCTGAACCAATTCTATCCTTAACAATACTTGTCAAGTCAACAAGTGCCATTTGGTGGAATTCAGGTCTGAAATAACCTAATATTATGAACAAGGTGTAGTTCAATTCTTAATGGCATCTAGAATGTTTTCGAAAAAAAGCCTTGTGGAGCTGGCGAAAATTACAAAAGTTATAAACAAATTAGTAAAAAAATGGGTTTGGTTTTTTCCAAATACCACAAAAACTATTGCAGATATCGAAAATCGGGGAAAAGAGTCTTAAAAAGTAGGAAATTCCTAATAAACGTCTTACCTTCCGGAACTGTTCCACTAATATTTATAACTTTAATTTAGAGGTGAAAAATAGGGCTTGGCAACGGGTGATTCGGCTCCGCTTGATTCCGACACTTGAACAAAAAAAATATTTTAACCCATTAAATATGAATATTAAGGAAAGAAAAAATTCAGGTACTTACGGGATACTTAAACAAACAATAATCCGTAGGCAAAACATTTTTAGCCCAACTTTTCCATTAACTATGCTTTTGTTAGTTAAAAAACTTTTCCAATCTGGATAGCCCCACTAATTTTTAAAATAATAATTTCTGGAATTTTTTTCTTCTGGGAGCTATTTTTTGAATGAGTTAAAAAGATCCCCGTTGGAAAATTTAAAATATTTTGATTTTTTATTTTTTATTAAATTTTTTATTTACATATAAATATACGGAAAGTTTCAAAACATAAATAAAGTATTTTTGAATGACTTATTTTCTCACTTTTTAATTATTGTTAATGAAGATCACTCAGTTTGTGTGAGTTTTACACCCAACGGGTTACAGCTGGTTGAACGATCATCGTCTGGTTGAACAGACATACTGGAGAAATGATCCACTGAAGTATGATCTTAATTTAAAACTCCTTGTCAGTTATATTTTATTGAAGCGAAGTCAACATACTACTAGTGAGAGTTTAACAAAATACCACACAAGCTACAAAGTGAGCAAAATAAGGTTATGTATGAATAAGGGTATACATGTATTTGTGTGCTTAGGTGTTTTAAATATGCTTACTTTGAATTATATTAAGTTTTATATGTTTATTAACTCTCACTAGTAGTATGTTGACTTCTTTTATATAAAACGTAACAGAAAACTATTATAGCGATTATCACCTTCGAGCTATAGACCCATCAGCTTACTGCCATCCCTCAGTAAGGTCTTGAAGGAAGTAGTTTTGAATAGTTGCAGTCGCATGAAAACAACCATTGACAAATTATTCCCCAACAATTTGGGTTCAGATCAAACTCAACAGTGAGTCAACTTCACAGACTCACTGACCATATTGCCACCGGATTTAACTGGAATAAATCCATAGGAATGGTGCTTTTGGACATCGAAAAAGCTTCCGACACGATATAGCACGATGGACTTATCCACAAATTCACCCAACATAATATACCACCTACATACTTAAATTCCTGATTTACTATTCATCTAACCGTAAATCTATCTCCCTCAAAGTATACCTAACCAGTACCGTATTGGTGCCGGTGTGCCACAAAGATGCCGGTGTCGGTGCTCCATGCTCCAAACTTAGTTCAAGTTATGGAAAATCAAAATCAACCCCGGCAAAACTTAGGCATTCGTATTTTCTCGCAAGCGAATTTGCTCTTCTTACCTTCTTGAATTGAAGATGTTTGAGATAGAAATCGATCAAACTCAAACCGTTGAGTACCTGGGCGTAGCCCTGCAAAGACAGTTGAATTGGGCAAAGAACGTCTCACAGCGTCTTGACCTCGGAAACGCAGACTTTTCAGAGTTTTGCCCCCTATTCAACGATAGGAATAAGTTATACGAACGCCTGAAACATCGACTTTACAAGTCATGTATCCGCCTCATACTGACGTATTATGCAGCTCCTATCTGGGTACACGTTGCATCCTTGTAACTTGCAATAATGCAACGATTCCAAAACCGATGTCTTCCAGTGAATTCGAAGAAACCCATCAGATTTCCCACTGAAGTTTTCCACCAAGAAACCGGGCTATTATCGAATTCACCAAATCAATTTTCCACTATTATCGAATTCACCAAATCCCCCGCCTTATCCTACTTCCAAAGATCCCGTGAAAACCCCTTTCCGGATATCAACGCACTGGGGAGCATCGAACCACATGAGTTGATCTTTCTTGATCTTTTTTGAGAAAAAAATTTCCTATGCACACGAAGTCTCTTGCACCTGATTTCGATGAAATCCATAAATCGGTTCATTCCCATTATATATAACCCCCACCCCTATTTATTTTATTATTTAAGTTAGTTTTAAGGATGGCTTATCCAACCTTTTAGTTGTAATTAAAAACTGTAATCAATGGTTTTTATGTATATTTTTCCATTTTATACCGACAATTTTGTTAAACGATGTATATTTATGAATTGATGGTCTCTTATAGGTAGGGCTTAGACTAGGAACTATAGTTTGTAAGAAGTTAACTTGTAATATATTAACTGTAATTACAAAAATTACCAAATTACAAATATTTTTCTGCTTTTTCTACTTTTTTCTTTAAAATAAAAATCAGTGGAAATATTAAAAAATATGTAGTAATTACTAATCTTTCAATGGATATCCACAAAATAAGACTCGATGAAAAAAACAGTAACGATTTTACATTAATATGATATTTTACATTTACCCAATCAAATAAGGATTTAACCTGGGAATGAAAGACAATAAGTTAAAAATTTACACAGAACTTTATTTTGACATTCTAAACACTGGCTTAAAAGTATCATATTATAATCTCGTGTCCACGTCTTAATATATTCAAGTGGCAAGGTAGCGAAAATCGGTGTTTTGCAAATATCTCGTTTACTATACGTCAAATCATGTTTTAACATATTATGAAAAGTAGTAGAGCATAAAATTCTCTACAGTTAATGTCGTGACAATTTTTTTAATCACTAACCGTTTTTGAGATATCATTCAGATAATGGAATTTCATTGAAATGCTTTTGGAGGTAACGTCATCAATTGATGTGACATAATATGTGCGTTGTTTAAGCAAAGGTAAACAACAAATTATAGAAATGCTTGAAAAACAGCCGGACTTATACAATAAACAACAAAAGTTTTTTTTTTTTAATTTTTCAACTGATTTGTGTCAACTCTATTCGGTTATCGAAAAATTGTTCAGAATAAAAGCTGTTAATTTTTGTATAATGAACAACTTTTATTCTACCCATTTTTTCGAAATGATAAATTTAAACGCCTTCTCTCTTAAAGATGCATTAAAATCCAATTTTTGCGGCCGTATGGAAGGTTAAAATGTTAGTTTATTACACTGAATTAGGTGGTTGCACACCGCCGAATGTACACTCCCGTTCAATAAAATTAAACAGACCTGAAATGTTAATTTTCTTACATTTCATAAAACTCCTCACTTTTATAACTCTCTGTATTCATTTATAAACGAAGATAACTAGTAGGTATATATTTTAAGTGCGAAAAAAGAAATGGAAGTATACTAAATAACATTTACTACAAGAATAATCAAAATTGTGAGAGACTGATTCGGCTCAGATTTGTTCAATTTTATTGAACGTCGAAATCTTTATACGTCGAAACCTTTCGATTTTGGAAATGATCAATTCAAGAAAAACTGATTAATTTTAAGATTTTAAAACGAAAATTGACTAAAACTGGTTAATATATTTTTAAATGAACTTGGCCCTAATTTTTTACCGTTATCGCAATAGTGGTGTAAATATGTTATTTAATCATTGGAAACTTACATATCACTCCAACAATGTGCAAATTTAGAATTTGATATCTTACTGAAGTTTAGATATTATATATATATATATATATATATATATATATATATATATATATATATATATATATGTCGCAGATGGATTATCCATCCGCTAGATGTTGCTTAAACGTTTTGCGTTTAATAATGCGGCGGGTCAACGATTAAACGTTACGTAAAACTATACATCGTGGAATGAAACGTCAGATTGTAGATTTTAGTTTAAATCACTATTATTACTAATACTAATATTTATATTAACTAGCAGTCCATATTGTTTAAGTCTTAAATGCAAGGTTAGAATTATTGTAATCGGGCTAATGGAATTCCCATTACTAAGGTCCTTTTTCATAACAAGGTCTATATATTTTAGATATAGTGTCCAAAATTATTGAAATTAAATATGGTAACTATTACAGCTGAGTACTTCAATCTTTCACTTCATCGGTCATACCCCGAGTTGGTCGGGTTTGCATGGTTTTGGGCCCCGCACTAAACAGCGTTCTATATATTTGAGTTATAGTGTCAAAAATTATTGAAATTCAATAAAGTAACTTTTACAACCGAGTACTACAATCTTCCACTTCATCGATCATACACCGATTTGGTCGGGTTTACGTGTTTTTGGGTCTCGCACTAAAAGGCGTTCTATATATTTGAGTTATAGTGTCAAAAGTTATTGCAATTACATAAGGTAACTATTACAACCGAGTACTACAATCTTTCACTTCATCGGTCATACCTCGAGCTGGACGGGTTTTGCTTGTTTTTGGGCCTCACACTAAAAGGCCTTCTATATATTTCCCTATATCAAAACGCTCTTTGTGACTACAGATAAGCTATTCTGCATTACTTCTAAACGTGGGTAGCAGTTTTTTAAAACGTATTGCAATTACAATCCAGCTGAACGTCGTTTAGTTGTTTTACATAACGGAGTTCTTTTGTAAAACAACTAGCAGTTTTGTAAAACAGCGGATTCGACGATCCATCTGCGACGTTTATATATATATATATATATATATATATATATATATATATATATGTATCTATGTGATAGGAAATTAATTCAAGTATACAAGTATTAACAACAAATTTAACTTGAATACAAACATAGCGTAATATAGATTAAATTAATTTATGCAAATTATATTTTATTGAATCATATGGGATATTGAAATCACTGTGCAAAACATACAAAGTACTTAGTGTTCATTCATATCCTAATTCCTAATTGTGTTGTCGTAACTAAATACATAATAGTCCAACAGCTAGTAGCAGGTAGTAACAGGTACTTACAGTATTTTACTCAGGTTCAAACTCATGAAATGGGAATTCCGAATCTCGGCCGATAATTATATGAACTTTGTTTTGTATTTTATAATTTAAGTTTCAAAATCTCAAAATTGACGCTCCCTTCATTTAAGGTACACACGTTCTCATGCGGACCCTCGACGCTGAAAATGAAATAGGTCACGTGATCGGCCACGTCATCAATTTTGACAAAATCGTTGAAAACGCTAGAAGCTCGAATGAAACCAATTTCTTCACTTGACGTCAATCGCTAATAATTAGAATTGATTTATTATAAATTCGCTATTTACAGTCCGTTGTGTGCAGATTGTGTGGCGAGGAGGAAGAAACATCCAACCACATTATCTTTCACTGCGAACTTCTTGGTTACAGCAGATATAGGATATGCGCCCCGCATATATGAACCTTCAGGAAGACCTGATAAGCAAGCTCCTGGCTATTGCCACATGTGGGAGAAGCGAATCTCGTCGGACTGAAGGAGAAGGGGGAGCACAATGGACCATGAGGTCGAAGTGAAATACTTTTTAGACCCCAAGATGTATCTATCTATCTAGATTGTCATCCACGTTGAGACTGCAACTCGACCAACTGCAGTGTTAAATGAATTAATTTAGAAAAATTAGATAATTTCAATGTCGAATTATCTAGACGCTGTATGTTTGAGGTCCAAAACAAGCGCTGAGGTCAGAGCAATGATGCTAAAAAACGACATCGACGCTTGGGCATCCAAGAAGATAACGTGAATCCGCCGACAATTGACGAAAACGCTCCCAAGAAATTACATCTTTACTCACCTAGATTTTGAACAAATAAATAATGTGCATATTAAGGGTATGTAACATTAATAGCCGTTATATCTAGTGTAAACGATCAAAATTTGCCGATCCTGATCATTTGCCGCCCTAGACAAAATTTGCACACCTGGTAAATTCACCACTGCTCAGACTATTATTATACGGTGTGGAATGAAATGAAATAAAAGTATTTTTAATGGATGAAATTATTCACATAGTTATGATAAACTCTTTTTGTATATTCAAAATTCTATCACGTTGCATTTAAATATTAACAAAAAGGATATCCATATATGATCATCTTTTGTTATATTCTAACGAATTTAATGTGCATGTTAATTAAGGCTGTCTCAAAATCCGCTGATATTTTAATTTTTAAACAATACACATTTTTTATTTTATAGTTGAGAATATTTTTGCTATATTCGAAAGTAGTGGTTGATAAATGACAAACATTCATATAATTGCTGAGAATTTCCACCAAAGTTTTGTACAATTTTAGAATTTCTTCTTTAAGGTCCTCAAGATAAATATACTTTGTTCCTTAAGATAACCTCAACATATTTAGAGGGGTTGAAATTGTTTCTCTGGGGTTATCATAAGAATAAAGTGTACAATTTACATAAACAACAAAAAAGAAACAAGACTGGCAGTTAATATCTAAACTTCAGTAAGATATCGAATTTTAAATTTGCACATTGTTGGAGTGATATGTAAGTTTCCAATGATTAAATTACATATTTACACCACTATTGCGATAACGGTAAAAATTTGGGCAAAGTTCATTTAAAAATATATTAACCAATTTTAGTCAATTTTCGTTTTAAACTCTTAAAATTAACCAGTTTTTCTTGAATCGATCATTTTCCCAAAATCGAAAGGTTTCGACGTATACTACCGTTCAATAAAATTATATAAATTATATATATAAATAGAATCAAAAAAATCAGTTAATAAATAATATAATTAATATCATTTAATTTTATTCTCCCAACAAAAAATTTCTATTATAATTTTCTGATGCTATTATAATTTTTAGGATGGGAGCATCAGATTAAAAAAAACCGATATAAATCTCTATTATTTAGAAATTCTGAGCAAATGTTAGAATAGATTCCAAGGTTTTTCATTAATAGAAATTTTTTGTTGGGAGAATGAAATTAAATGATATTAATGATATTATTTATTAAGTGATTTTTTTGATTCTGTGTAAAAAAATTGTGTAAAAAAATATCTGGAAAATTGTTTAGTTTACGCAGTATTTAAGTGACTTTTTTGGAAAGAATGGCGTAACTTAGCTTAATATTTTAAAATACTGTATCAAAATTGCAACAATTAAGAAATAAAACAGATCAATTTTTAATCTCTGGATTACATTTTTTTATTTTTTTTGATAATTATTTCGAATATTAAGAGAAATATTCTGTATTTTGTGTTTTCTTCTTTCAAGTCTCCTTCCCTCTTGACTGATTCTATTTGGATATTCAGGAATGGTCTTTTCAAATCCCAAAGCATATCGGATATGAAATTTCATTTTGATCGAAATAAAACTGTGACCGCTAGAGAGTATACAAATAAAGAGTGTTTCAACATTTATAATACAATTAACTATATGTTGTACTATGAACGAATTATTTTAACAGTGATTATTCAATATTTTTGTAGTCGCAGCTGCAAGTTACTATCATTAAATGTCAATAATTTTTTAAAAATCCGTAATGTATGTTTATGTTTTAAAATTCGTTCGTTAAGTTCAACTTTATAATATACTTGCGACCCGCCCTGGCTTCGCACGGGTAGCACTAATTAACTATAGCCAGATGACACAAAATTGCCAAAAAACAAAAACAGTTTTTTTCCCCCGATCGTTACCAAACTTTACAGGATCAGCCCCTGGACTAATTTGAAGATTTTCTCAAAATTTCCTCAAAATCCGTCCAGCCGGGGCCTGGACGGGACACACTTAGACCATAAGGTCTATTGTGATACCTAAGGATGTGAGTTGAGGAGGATGAATTTGTGTGTAGACTAGAAACTGGTAGATTGTGCGGCTGCAGCCGACTTTGATAGGAACTATGCCAATATTCATCTGGAGCTCGTGAAGGAAACTACGGAAAACCTTCACAAGCATAGCTGGTTACATCGTTCTTGGCATATGCCGAAAGTTTAGTTTTATTAAAAAATGTAGTACGTGCGAACCGTTTACGTACCATGTACGTTCAAAATATCAACTTTAATTGCAAATACATCGCACAACCGGTAAAAAAAAATTTCTTATTACTTTTTAAAAAACAAGATTAAAAGATAGATTAAAATTTTAATATAATCAATTTTTTGAGAAAATTAACATAGTGTTTGTATATCAATAGCACGACAGATTAATAGGGTGAGGTTGTAGAGGTAATAGATTGATATAATAAATAATTATTATTTAAATAAATAATAAATATATGTTAAAGATATAATTGATCTTTATTGAATTGATTTATGACATATTATATTTATTTATATGTAAATTGTCACAGTTGTTAACATTCAAAGCAACCGTGATAATAGAAGGAAGTTATAGTTGTTATGCAACAACTAAAAATGATAAATAAAATTATAATAATAATTTAATGAAAATGCGATACCGCTACATACTTCCCCCCTTCAACTAATAAAGAAAAACGACTAGAAAAAGGTTGTAACATAAAACAACCTTGTTCACTCGGAAAAAACTTTAAAAGTTGATGTACATCTTATAATTAAATACAAAGTTAATTAAGATAAGATTAACATTGAAAAAAGTATGCAGGTTTTAGCCTGTCAATCGAAATAGAGGTAGGTTTGTTATTGATATCAATAACAAAAAATTTAGGAAATCTCTTGATAACAGAGAAAGGACCTCTATAATTACAAGATAGTGGAGGTTTGACATGATCCTCGCGTATAAAAACTTTTTTTGATAAATCTAAATCTTTGGGTAAAAATATATTTTTGTTGGTGAACTGTCTGGTAAAGAAAAATTTTGCGTTGACCATTCTATTTTATCAACCTTTTCTGAAAAGAAATCATATGGTAATCGAAGAGGAATTCCATATAAAATTTCTGCAGAAGAAAGGTTAATATCCTCCTTGACCGAGGAGCGCAAATTTAGAAGTACCCAAGGTAAAATTTTGTACCAGTTATTATTTTTTTGACAGCAATTTAAAGAAATTTTGAGTGACCGGTTAAACCATTCAATAATACCGTTGCTGTTAGGGTGATAAGCAGTAGTGGAAATATGCTTAATCCCTAGAGAAGACAAAAAATCTTTCCATATATGTAATTGAAATTGTTTACCTTGATCAGTAGTGATCCTCGTAGGTAAACCAAAACGCGAGAACCAAGAAGCAATCAAATTGTTAATAATTTCTTGATAGTTTTGATTGGAATAGCCTCGACCTAACGTGAAAAACGATCAATGATAGTGAAGATATACCGATATCCTTCACTAGGAGGAAGAGGTCCAACAATATCTAAATGTAAGAAAGAAATTTGATTTGATACTTGGTTCTTCAATTGGCATAAAATCACTTTTAGTGTGACGAGTGATTTTATTTAATTGGCAGATCGGGCATGATCGTGTCAAATTTTTGATTCGTGAAATAAGATTAGAGTTAAAAAAGAATGTGCGTACTTTTTTCAAGGTTTGTCTAATTGATGGATGACCAAGATTATGGACAGCTTTCCATACATCTTCTATATCAATGTCAGGTACGAAGATTCTGGGAATTTTCAAAGAAGTCTCCACATAAACCTTAAAAAGAGAATTCGGTGGAGTACGTATTTCTAAAGAATATTTTGGATTTTTTAACAAACTAATAAGAAGAGGATCACAGTTCTGGTGATCAGAAATCTTCTTAATATCAATCAAATCAATACCTGAAGGTAGTGAAATTGTATTAATTCGAGATAAACAATCAGCCGGAATGTTTTCACTACCTTTAATGTATCTAAGATCAGTTGTATATTGACTGACAAAGTTTAAGTGACGTATATCTCGATTTAATAAATTTTCATTACGAGAATTAATAGCATTTATTAAAGGTTTGTGGTCAGTCTAAATGAAAAAATTTCGATTTGAAATGAAATGACGAAACTTTTTTATGCCAAAAACAATAGCTAATAATTCTCTTGAAAATGTACTATATCGTCTTTCAGTGTCTGTCAATTTTCTTGATGTGAAAGCGAGTGGCTTCCAGACGTTATGAATTTTTTGTTGCAAAACTGCACCAATGCCAGTACCGGAGGAATCAGTGAGAATGCAAGTTTCAGCGTTCGAAACAGGATGTGCTAATTTAACAACATCAATTAATTTTTGTTTAGCTAAATTAAAAGCTGAAATTGCACGTTCATCAAGAATAACTGACTTCGTTGAAGTTTTACCGTGTTCAACAAGTTTATTCAATGGAGCTAAAATGTCACCACAATTCCGAATAAAGCGATTATAAAAATTAATCATCCCAAGAAAATTTCGGAGTGATTTTTGATTGTTCGGAATAGGAAAATTTGAAATAGATTCAACTTTGGAAGGAATAGGGGTGATTCCTTCAGAATCTACGTGATGTCCTAAAAAATCTAATTTTGTTACACCAAAAATAGATTTCGAAGAATTTATTAAAATTCCAGCTTCATTGAGAATGTTGAAAACAGTTTTGAGATCTTGAGTGTGTTTTTCTTCGTTTTCACTCGCGATTAAAAGATCATCAAGATAAGTGAAAACAAAATCTACATTTTTAAATAAATCTGCCATAAACTAGAAAAGGTTTGAGCTGCATTGCGTAAACCAAAAGGCATTCTCAAAAATTTTTCGCGACATCATAATCGTGTACAGGAATTTGATAGTAAGCTCTTTTTGAATCAACTTTAGAAAAGATCTTTTTATCATTTAATTTCACATTGAAATCATATAAATGAGGAATTGGATATCTGTCAGGTACCGTGATCGAATTCAGTCGACGATAATCACCACATGCACGAAAAGAACCGTCAGGTTTCTTTTTCATGAGAAGAGGTGATGACCATTCAGAATCCGAAGGTCTACAAATACCCAAATCTACAAGTTCCTGAAAATGTTTTTTAGCAGCTGACAACTCTTCAGGACATAGCCTGCGATATTTAGAAAATATCGGATAAGAGTTTGTCACAATGCGATGTCGAGTATTATGTTTAGCATTAACATTGAATTTTTCTGATTTGGTTAAATTTGGAAAAGAATTTAAGATTTCCGTAAATTGATTTTGAAGTGAGATCACTTCAACGCATGAATTAATAATACTTTCTAGTAATTTTTGTTGTTGTTTTTTTTTTTTTTAATACACGTAAAAATTAGTTTTGGAAAAAATACTTTTGAACAAATAACAAAAAAAAAAATATAAAAGAAAAATAATTATAACAAATATTAAATAAATATATTAGAAATATTTATAAGATTTTCTTTTTTAGTTTGTGTGGTATGTTGAATCAAAAATGACAATTAAAATAGCCAATTCTGACCTCAACATGCAACTTTACACTCTAGTAATCTCTTTATTGAATTGATTTATGACATATTATTTTTATTTATAAGTAAATTATCAAAGTTGTTAACATTCAAAGCAACCGTGAAAATAGAAGGAAGTTATAATTGTTATGCAACAACTAAAAATGATAAATACAATTATAATAATAATTTAATGAAAATGCGATACCGCTACAAGGTCTTGCATACTGAGAGTAACTATATACTACACGAAATATAAGACCCAAAATCGACCTCTTGTAATTTTTGAACGAAAAGAGCTACAGTGGTGAGTTTTCGAATATATTTTCTGCATCCTGTTCATCCTCAGTGCATCGAGAGATAACCTCTTTGTTGCACTCTGAAGCAGTACCTTCCCGAGCTCTTGCCACGGTACTTTTTCCTAGTGATCACGGTGTTTAGCATTTTACCACTCGTTAATCACCTGTTTACATGCAGGTGGAATTCCTAAAATAGACTCTGAGCCTATGAAGGGCATTCCGACTCCCTCCTTTGCTAAGGTATCAGTTTTTCGTTTCCTTCGAAACCACTGTGACCCGGCACCCAGATCAATTTTACATTGTTCCGTTTTGCCAGTTTCAGAAGTTCCTCCAGACAATCCTTGACTACACTTGAGTTGACCTCAGTTCCAGACAAGGCTTTTAAACTGACATACATACTTTAATACATCCGTTCTCGTTTATGTAGCCTCTACGTAGGTTCTCACGGACGCAAGCCAGTATGGCGTAGACTTCTGCTTGGAAGACCGTGGCATATTTCTCCAAGTTGAGGCTTATGTTTGCTTTAGATCGCTCAGCGTAGATTCCCGCCCCGGTCCCTTCTTCAGTTTTGGATCCGTCTGTACACCAGACAATTCCTTCCGACCACATGGCCCTATCACATACTACAGTGAAAAGTTTTGAGAAGGAGTATGTCTTGGGAAGTATATCTGTGCCCATTTCAAAGACGGAGTCTGAGATAATTGATGATAAATTAACATACTAAACGAAAATATTAGATTATCAAATGATAATTAAAGAAAACTCTAGATATTTGAAATAAAATATCAAATTCGCCTCAATACCTAGATCAGTTTTTGTATTTTAAATACGTATTTCGACTTAGTATATATTAGCTAGTCGTAAATTACTCTTTGACAGTTAAAAATAAATAGAAAATACAAATAGACAAAATTTAAAAAAAAAATTATAACAAAAATAAAATAAAATAAATTTTATTAAAATTATTCTTGTTAAAATTAGTTTCATTAAATTTATTTTTACTTGTATAACTCTTATTAAAATTGCTCTTATTAAAATTGTCACTGGATATGTTACTTGTTGCTAATTTGGTGACAGTTTCACGATGAGTTTTGGTTGGCCCTTATTTATATATGTTTGTAAGCCCTTATTTATATATGTTAACCTGCTTTTATGTTTTTGATTGGTGCATATAGTTATCCCTGAGTTGTGTATTACGTAGTAAACCGAGTTTTATATTTTGACCTTGCTAGAAAGAGGCGGACGTACTGACGATTAATTATTCATTGTCTTAATTCATGTAAAAGAAGCATCTATTACATTAAGGATTTCCCCGAAAACTTGGCCCTTTCTTACATTTATGTTTTTGATCGGATATCACTCCTTTTTGAAAGGCTTAAATATACGAAGCCGAAGGCTTCGCAGAAACTACTACTCGTTTTGTTATGCTATGCGTTACTTTACGCTTCGCGATACTGAATTTTTTTCTTTTTAAGTAGATTCACGTTATATAACGTTATATAACGCTTCGCGTTATATAACGTCAACATTGCTTGCTAGGGGCTTCCAGCCCCTCCAAAAAGCCTCATCCTTCTAGCATGTCTAGAAAGATAGTTTTTAGTGTTTTCCCATTTTTGGGGATGTTGTTTTGGGAAAAATAAATTTTTTGATTTTTCTTATAGATTTCAAATTTTTCCTCGTCAAATGCAAAAAACCACATTCTTCTAAAACGTCTGGAAGTGGCTTAAATTTAAACACTTAAATGTAATTTTTGGTTTTTCCCATTTTTGGGACGGTTTCGTTGGGGAAATTTTAGTTTTATAATTTTTCTTATAGATTTCAAGTTATTCCGCATCAAATGCAAAAAACCGTATCCTTCTAGCGTGTCTGGAAGTGGGTTAGATTTTTTTAAATAAAATTGCGTTCATATATAACACCAGCCAAAATTTTCTTGAAAAAAATAATAAATTTTGCAAAAGTGGCCCTACAGTTTTGAAACTTAAGATTAGGTTCTCTGGGAAATAAGTGAAAATAGTTCAGGAATATTTTTGCTTATTTTTTCGATAAAACACACCGTTTCGGAGTTATTGAACTTTTTACGTAAAATTTCATGTCAATTCGGCACGACCTCACATAGCCTAAAAATTTTGTTATTCAGTTATGGTATATAAGATCTATTGGCAATATTAACTGATTTTTCGTTTGTTTTTTCGATATCTCTATTGGTTTACCAGACATTTCAATTTTCAGGTTCAGGCAAAAATTTTATTTTTTTCACGAAAAATGCTTTTAAAAATGTTTGTTTTTAGAAAACTTATCATTTCAATCAATGTAGTCCTATTGATTCAATCTAAATAAAGGATGAAAATTTTTATTCAAATTGTTGTTAAACCGAAAACACATATTCAATTTGCTAAAGTTTGCTTTTTCCTAAGTATTGCTAAACTTCCATATAGAAAATACTATAGTTAGATAAAAAAGGTAATTTTTCTCATTTTCGGAGTTGGTTTGGAAAACTTAAGTTTTCCCATTTTTCTTATAAATTTCAAGTTAATCCGGGTTGAATGCAAAAAAACCGCATTCTTTAAGCACATCTAGAAATGGGAAAAATTTCTTTAAAACAAAATCTTTTTTTAAAAATATTTTGAAAAACTTACTAAAAAATTATAATAATCAAAGAATCACTCTTTCGAATATTCACAAATAATGATTCTTGAATAGAATAGAATAGAATAGAATAGAATAGAATAGAATAGAATAGAATAGAATAGAATAGAATAGAATAGAATAGAATAGAATAGAATAGAATAGAATAGAATAGAATAGAATAGAATAGAATAGAATAGAATAGAATAGAATAGAATAGAATAGAATAGAATAGAATAGAATAGAATAGAATAGAATAGAATAGAATAGAATAGAATAGAATAGAATAGAATAGAATAGAATAGAATAGAATAGAATAGAATAGAATAGAATAGAATAGAATAGAATAGAATAGAATAGAATAGAATAGAATAGAATAGAATAGAATAGAATAGAATAGAATAGAATAGAATAGAATAGAATAGAATAGAATAGAATAGAATAGAATAGAATAGAATAGAATAGAATAGAATAGAATAGAATAGAATAGAATAGAATAGAATAGAATAGAATAGAATAGAATAGAATAGAATAGAATAGAATAGAATAGAATAGAATAGAATAGAATAGAATAGAATAGAATAGAATAGAATAGAATAGAATAGAATAGAATAGAATAGAATAGAATAGAATAGAATAGAATAGAATAGAATAGAATAGAATAGAATAGAATAGAATAGAATAGAATAGAATAGAATAGAATAGAATAGAATAGAATAGAATAGAATAGAATAGAATAGAATAGAATAGAATAGAATAGAATAGAATAGAATAGAATAGAATAGAATAGAATAGAATAGAATAGAATAGAATAGAATAGAATAGAATAGAATAGAATAGAATAGAATAGAATAGAATAGAATAGAATAGAATAGAATAGAATAGAATAGAATAGAATAGAATAGAATAGAATAGAATAGAATAGAATAGAATAGAATAGAATAGAATAGAATAGAATAGAATAGAATAGAATAGAATAGAATAGAATAGAATAGAATAGAATAGAATAGAATAGAATAGAATAGAATAGAATAGAATAGAATAGAATAGAATAGAATAGAATAGAATAGAATAGAATAGAATAGAATAGAATAGAATAGAATAGAATAGAATAGAATAGAATAGAATAGAATAGAATAGAATAGAATAGAATAGAATAGAATAGAATAGAATAGAATAGAATAGAATAGAATAGAATAGAATAGAATAGAATAGAATAGAATAGAATAGAATAGAATAGAATAGAATAGAATAGAATAGAATAGAATAGAATAGAATAGAATAGAATAGAATAGAATAGAATAGAATAGAATAGAATAGAATAGAATAGAATAGAATAGAATAGAATAGAATAGAATAGAATAGAATAGAATAGAATAGAATAGAATAGAATAGAATAGAATAGAATAGAATAGAATAGAATAGAATAGAATAGAATAGAATAGAATAGAATAGAATAGAATAGAATAGAATAGAATAGAATAGAATAGAATAGAATAGAATAGAATAGAATAGAATAGAATAGAATAGAATAGAATAGAATAGAATAGAATAGAATAGAATAGAATAGAATAGAATAGAATAGAATAGAATAGAATAGAATAGAATAGAATAGAATAGAATAGAATAGAATAGAATAGAATAGAATAGAATAGAATAGAATAGAATAGAATAGAATAGAATAGAATAGAATAGAATAGAATAGAATAGAATAGAATAGAATAGAATAGAATAGAATAGAATAGAATAGAATAGAATAGAATAGAATAGAATAGAATAGAATAGAATAGAATAGAATAGAATAGAATAGAATAGAATAGAATAGAATAGAATAGAATAGAATAGAATAGAATAGAATAGAATAGAATAGAATAGAATAGAATAGAATAGAATAGAATAGAATAGAATAGAATAGAATAGAATAGAATAGAATAGAATAGAATAGAATAGAATAGAATAGAATAGAATAGAATAGAATAGAATAGAATAGAATAGAATAGAATAGAATAGAATAGAATAGAATAGAATAGAATAGAATAGAATAGAATAGAATAGAATAGAATAGAATAGAATAGAATAGAATAGAATAGAATAGAATAGAATAGAATAGAATAGAATAGAATAGAATAGAATAGAATAGAATAGAATAGAATAGAATAGAATAGAATAGAATAGAATAGAATAGAATAGAATAGAATAGAATAGAATAGAATAGAATAGAATAGAATAGAATAGAATAGAATAGAATAGAATAGAATAGAATAGAATAGAATAGAATAGAATAGAATAGAATAGAATAGAATAGAATAGAATAGAATAGAATAGAATAGAATAGAATAGAATAGAATAGAATAGAATAGAATAGAATAGAATAGAATAGAATAGAATAGAATAGAATAGAATAGAATAGAATAGAATAGAATAGAATAGAATAGAATAGAATAGAATAGAATAGAATAGAATAGAATAGAATAGAATAGAATAGAATAGAATAGAATAGAATAGAATAGAATAGAATAGAATAGAATAGAATAGAATAGAATAGAATAGAATAGAATAGAATAGAATAGAATGAATAGAATAGAATAGAATAGAATAGAATAGAATAGAATAGAATAGAATAGAATAGAAATAGAATAGAATAGAATAGAATAGAATAGAATAGAATAGAATAGAATAGAATAGAATAGAATAGAATAGAATAGAATAGAATAGAATAGAATAGAATAGAATAGAATAGAATAGAATAGAATAGAATAGAATAGAATAGAATAGAATAGAATAGAATAGAATAGAATAGAATAGAATAGAATAGAATAGAATAGAATAGAATAGAATAGAATAGAATAGAATAGAATAGAATAGAATAGAATAGAATAGAATAGAATAGAATAGAATAGAATAGAATAGATAGAATAGAATAGAATAGAATAGAATAGAATAGAATAGAATAGAATAGAATAGAATAGAATAGAATAGAATAGAATAGAATAGAATAGAATAGAATAGAATAGAATAGAATAGAATAGAATAGAATAGAATAGAATAGATAGAATAGAATAGAATAGAATAGAATAGAATAGAATAGAATAGAATAGAATAGAATAGAATAGAATAGATAGAATAGAATAGAATAGAATAGAATAGAATAGAATAGAATAGAATAGAATAGAATAGAATAGAATAGAATAGAATAGAATAGAATAGAATAGAATAGAATAGAAGAATAGAATAGAATAGAATAGAATAGAATAGAATAGAATAGAATAGAATAGAATAGAATAGAATAGAATAGAATAGAATAGAATAGAATAGAATAGAATAGAATAGAATAGAATAGAATAGAATAGAATAGAATAGAATAGAATAGAATAGAATAGAATAGAATAGAATAGAATAGAATAGAATAGAATAGAATAGAATAGAATAGAATAGAATAGAATAGAATAGAATAGAATAGAATAGAATAGAATAGAATAGAATAGAATAGAATAGAATAGAATAGAATAGAATAGAATAGAATAGAATAGAATAGAATAGAATAGAATAGAATAGAATAGAATAGAATAGAATAGAATAGAATAGAATAGAATAGAATAGAATAGAATAGAATAGAATAGAATAGAATAGAATAGAATAGAATAGAATAGAATAGAATAGAATAGAATAGAATAGAATAGAATAGAATAGAATAGAATAGAATAGAATAGAATAGAATAGAATAGAATAGAATAGAATAGAATAGAATAGAATAGAATAGAATAGAATAGAATAGAATAGAATAGAATAGAATAGAATAGAATAGAATAGAATAGAATAGAATAGAATAGAATAGAATAGAATAGAATAGAATAGAATAGAATAGAATAGAATAGAATAGAATAGAATAGAATAGAATAGAATAGAATAGAATAGAATAGAATAGAATAGAATAGAATAGAATAGAATAGAATAGAATAGAATAGAATAGAATAGAATAGAATAGAATAGAATAGAATAGAATAGAATAGAATAGAATAGAATAGAATAGAATAGAATAGAATAGAATAGAATAGAATAGAATAGAATAGAATAGAATAGAATAGAATAGAATAGAATAGAATAGAATAGAATAGAATAGAATAGAATAGAATAGAATAGAATAGAATAGAATAGAATAGAATAGAATAGAATAGAATAGAATAGAATAGAATAGAATAGAATAGAATAGAATAGAATAGAATAGAATAGAATAGAATAGAATAGAATAGAATAGAATAGAATAGAATAGAATAGAATAGAATAGAATAGAATAGAATAGAATAGAATAGAATAGAATAGAATAGAATAGAATAGAATAGAATAGAATAGAATAGAATAGAATAGAATAGAATAGAATAGAATAGAATAGAATAGAATAGAATAGAATAGAATAGAATAGAATAGAATAGAATAGAATAGAATAGAATAGAATAGAATAGAATAGAATAGAATAGAATAGAATAGAATAGAATAGAATAGAATAGAATAGAATAGAATAGAATAGAATAGAATAGAATAGAATAGAATAGAATAGAATAGAATAGAATAGAATAGAATAGAATAGAATAGAATAGAATAGAATAGAATAGAATAGAATAGAATAGAATAGAATAGAATAGAATAGAATAGAATAGAATAGAATAGAATAGAATAGAATAGAATAGAATAGAATAGAATAGAATAGAATAGAATAGAATAGAATAGAATAGAATAGAATAGAATAGAATAGAATAGAATAGAATAGAATAGAATAGAATAGAATAGAATAGAATAGAATAGAATAGAATAGAATAGAATAGAATAGAATAGAATAGAATAGAATAGAATAGAATAGAATAGAATAGAATAGAATAGAATAGAATAGAATAGAATAGAATAGAATAGAATAGAATAGAATAGAATAGAATAGAATAGAATAGAATAGAATAGAATAGAATAGAATAGAATAGAATAGAATAGAATAGAATAGAATAGAATAGAATAGAATAGAATAGAATAGAATAGAATAGAATAGAATAGAATAGAATAGAATAGAATAGAATAGAATAGAATAGAATAGAATAGAATAGAATAGAATAGAATAGAATAGAATAGAATAGAATAGAATAGAATAGAATAGAATAGAATAGAATAGAATAGAATAGAATAGAATAGAATAGAATAGAATAGAATAGAATAGAATAGAATAGAATAGAATAGAATAGAATAGAATAGAATAGAATAGAATAGAATAGAATAGAATAGAATAGAATAGAATAGAATAGAATAGAATAGAATAGAATAGAATAGAATAGAATAGAATAGAATAGAATAGAATAGAATAGAATAGAATAGAATAGAATAGAATAGAATAGAATAGAATAGAATAGAATAGAATAGAATAGAATAGAATAGAATAGAATAGAATAGAATAGAATAGAATAGAATAGAATAGAATAGAATAGAATAGAATAGAATAGAATAGAATAGAATAGAATAGAATAGAATAGAATAGAATAGAATAGAATAGAATAGAATAGAATAGAATAGAATAGAATAGAATAGAATAGAATAGAATAGAATAGAATAGAATAGAATAGAATAGAATAGAATAGAATAGAATAGAATAGAATAGAATAGAATAGAATAGAATAGAATAGAATAGAATAGAATAGAATAGAATAGAATAGAATAGAATAGAATAGAATAGAATAGAATAGAATAGAATAGAATAGAATAGAATAGAATAGAATAGAATAGAATAGAATAGAATAGAATAGAATAGAATAGAATAGAATAGAATAGAATAGAATAGAATAGAATAGAATAGAATAGAATAGAATAGAATAGAATAGAATAGAATAGAATAGAATAGAATAGAATAGAATAGAATAGAATAGAATAGAATAGAATAGAATAGAATAGAATAGAATAGAATAGAATAGAATAGAATAGAATAGAATAGAATAGAATAGAATAGAATAGAATAGAATAGAATAGAATAGAATAGAATAGAATAGAATAGAATAGAATAGAATAGAATAGAATAGAATAGAATAGAATAGAATAGAATAGAATAGAATAGAATAGAATAGAATAGAATAGAATAGAATAGAATAGAATAGAATAGAATAGAATAGAATAGAATAGAATAGAATAGAATAGAATAGAATAGAATAGAATAGAATAGAATAGAATAGAATAGAATAGAATAGAATAGAATAGAATAGAATAGAATAGAATAGAATAGAATAGAATAGAATAGAATAGAATAGAATAGAATAGAATAGAATAGAATAGAATAGAATAGAATAGAATAGAATAGAATAGAATAGAATAGAATAGAATAGAATAGAATAGAATAGAATAGAATAGAATAGAATAGAATAGAATAGAATAGAATAGAATAGAATAGAATAGAATAGAATAGAATAGAATAGAATAGAATAGAATAGAATAGAATAGAATAGAATAGAATAGAATAGAATAGAATAGAATAGAATAGAATAGAATAGAATAGAATAGAATAGAATAGAATAGAATAGAATAGAATAGAATAGAATAGAATAGAATAGAATAGAATAGAATAGAATAGAATAGAATAGAATAGAATAGAATAGAATAGAATAGAATAGAATAGAATAGAATAGAATAGAATAGAATAGAATAGAATAGAATAGAATAGAATAGAATAGAATAGAATAGAATAGAATAGAATAGAATAGAATAGAATAGAATAGAATAGAATAGAATAGAATAGAATAGAATAGAATAGAATAGAATAGAATAGAATAGAATAGAATAGAATAGAATAGAATAGAATAGAATAGAATAGAATAGAATAGAATAGAATAGAATAGAATAGAATAGAATAGAATAGAATAGAATAGAATAGAATAGAATAGAATAGAATAGAATAGAATAGAATAGAATAGAATAGAATAGAATAGAATAGAATAGAATAGAATAGAATAGAATAGAATAGAATAGAATAGAATAGAATAGAATAGAATAGAATAGAATAGAATAGAATAGAATAGAATAGAATAGAATAGAATAGAATAGAATAGAATAGAATAGAATAGAATAGAATAGAATAGAATAGAATAGAATAGAATAGAATAGAATAGAATAGAATAGAATAGAATAGAATAGAATAGAATAGAATAGAATAGAATAGAATAGAATAGAATAGAATAGAATAGAATAGAATAGAATAGAATAGAATAGAATAGAATAGAATAGAATAGAATAGAATAGAATAGAATAGAATAGAATAGAATAGAATAGAATAGAATAGAATAGAATAGAATAGAATAGAATAGAATAGAATAGAATAGAATAGAATAGAATAGAATAGAATAGAATAGAATAGAATAGAATAGAATAGAATAGAATAGAATAGAATAGAATAGAATAGAATAGAATAGAATAGAATAGAATAGAATAGAATAGAATAGAATAGAATAGAATAGAATAGAATAGAATAGAATAGAATAGAATAGAATAGAATAGAATAGAATAGAATAGAATAGAATAGAATAGAATAGAATAGAATAGAATAGAATAGAATAGAATAGAATAGAATAGAATAGAATAGAATAGAATAGAATAGAATAGAATAGAATAGAATAGAATAGAATAGAATAGAATAGAATAGAATAGAATAGAATAGAATAGAATAGAATAGAATAGAATAGAATAGAATAGAATAGAATAGAATAGAATAGAATAGAATAGAATAGAATAGAATAGAATAGAATAGAATAGAATAGAATAGAATAGAATAGAATAGAATAGAATAGAATAGAATAGAATAGAATAGAATAGAATAGAATAGAATAGAATAGAATAGAATAGAATAGAATAGAATAGAATAGAATAGAATAGAATAGAATAGAATAGAATAGAATAGAATAGAATAGAATAGAATAGAATAGAATAGAATAGAATAGAATAGAATAGAATAGAATAGAATAGAATAGAATAGAATAGAATAGAATAGAATAGAATAGAATAGAATAGAATAGAATAGAATAGAATAGAATAGAATAGAATAGAATAGAATAGAATAGAATAGAATAGAATAGAATAGAATAGAATAGAATAGAATAGAATAGAATAGAATAGAATAGAATAGAATAGAATAGAATAGAATAGAATAGAATAGAATAGAATAGAATAGAATAGAATAGAATAGAATAGAATAGAATAGAATAGAATAGAATAGAATAGAATAGAATAGAATAGAATAGAATAGAATAGAATAGAATAGAATAGAATAGAATAGAATAGAATAGAATAGAATAGAATAGAATAGAATAGAATAGAATAGAATAGAATAGAATAGAATAGAATAGAATAGAATAGAATAGAATAGAATAGAATAGAATAGAATAGAATAGAATAGAATAGAATAGAATAGAATAGAATAGAATAGAATAGAATAGAATAGAATAGAATAGAATAGAATAGAATAGAATAGAATAGAATAGAATAGAATAGAATAGAATAGAATAGAATAGAATAGAATAGAATAGAATAGAATAGAATAGAATAGAATAGAATAGAATAGAATAGAATAGAATAGAATAGAATAGAATAGAATAGAATAGAATAGAATAGAATAGAATAGAATAGAATAGAATAGAATAGAATAGAATAGAATAGAATAGAATAGAATAGAATAGAATAGAATAGAATAGAATAGAATAGAATAGAATAGAATAGAATAGAATAGAATAGAATAGAATAGAATAGAATAGAATAGAATAGAATAGAATAGAATAGAATAGAATAGAATAGAATAGAATAGAATAGAATAGAATAGAATAGAATAGAATAGAATAGAATAGAATAGAATAGAATAGAATAGAATAGAATAGAATAGAATAGAATAGAATAGAATAGAATAGAATAGAATAGAATAGAATAGAATAGAATAGAATAGAATAGAATAGAATAGAATAGAATAGAATAGAATAGAATAGAATAGAATAGAATAGAATAGAATAGAATAGAATAGAATAGAATAGAATAGAATAGAATAGAATAGAATAGAATAGAATAGAATAGAATAGAATAGAATAGAATAGAATAGAATAGAATAGAATAGAATAGAATAGAATAGAATAGAATAGAATAGAATAGAATAGAATAGAATAGAATAGAATAGAATAGAATAGAATAGAATAGAATAGAATAGAATAGAATAGAATAGAATAGAATAGAATAGAATAGAATAGAATAGAATAGAATAGAATAGAATAGAATAGAATAGAATAGAATAGAATAGAATAGAATAGAATAGAATAGAATAGAATAGAATAGAATAGAATAGAATAGAATAGAATAGAATAGAATAGAATAGAATAGAATAGAATAGAATAGAATAGAATAGAATAGAATAGAATAGAATAGAATAGAATAGAATAGAATAGAATAGAATAGAATAGAATAGAATAGAATAGAATAGAATAGAATAGAATAGAATAGAATAGAATAGAATAGAATAGAATAGAATAGAATAGAATAGAATAGAATAGAATAGAATAGAATAGAATAGAATAGAATAGAATAGAATAGAATAGAATAGAATAGAATAGAATAGAATAGAATAGAATAGAATAGAATAGAATAGAATAGAATAGAATAGAATAGAATAGAATAGAATAGAATAGAATAGAATAGAATAGAATAGAATAGAATAGAATAGAATAGAATAGAATAGAATAGAATAGAATAGAATAGAATAGAATAGAATAGAATAGAATAGAATAGAATAGAATAGAATAGAATAGAATAGAATAGAATAGAATAGAATAGAATAGAATAGAATAGAATAGAATAGAATAGAATAGAATAGAATAGAATAGAATAGAATAGAATAGAATAGAATAGAATAGAATAGAATAGAATAGAATAGAATAGAATAGAATAGAATAGAATAGAATAGAATAGAATAGAATAGAATAGAATAGAATAGAATAGAATAGAATAGAATAGAATAGAATAGAATAGAATAGAATAGAATAGAATAGAATAGAATAGAATAGAATAGAATAGAATAGAATAGAATAGAATAGAATAGAATAGAATAGAATAGAATAGAATAGAATAGAATAGAATAGAATAGAATAGAATAGAATAGAATAGAATAGAATAGAATAGAATAGAATAGAATAGAATAGAATAGAATAGAATAGAATAGAATAGAATAGAATAGAATAGAATAGAATAGAATAGAATAGAATAGAATAGAATAGAATAGAATAGAATAGAATAGAATAGAATAGAATAGAATAGAATAGAATAGAATAGAATAGAATAGAATAGAATAGAATAGAATAGAATAGAATAGAATAGAATAGAATAGAATAGAATAGAATAGAATAGAATAGAATAGAATAGAATAGAATAGAATAGAATAGAATAGAATAGAATAGAATAGAATAGAATAGAATAGAATAGAATAGAATAGAATAGAATAGAATAGAATAGAATAGAATAGAATAGAATAGAATAGAATAGAATAGAATAGAATAGAATAGAATAGAATAGAATAGAATAGAATAGAATAGAATAGAATAGAATAGAATAGAATAGAATAGAATAGAATAGAATAGAATAGAATAGAATAGAATAGAATAGAATAGAATAGAATAGAATAGAATAGAATAGAATAGAATAGAATAGAATAGAATAGAATAGAATAGAATAGAATAGAATAGAATAGAATAGAATAGAATAGAATAGAATAGAATAGAATAGAATAGAATAGAATAGAATAGAATAGAATAGAATAGAATAGAATAGAATAGAATAGAATAGAATAGAATAGAATAGAATAGAATAGAATAGAATAGAATAGAATAGAATAGAATAGAATAGAATAGAATAGAATAGAATAGAATAGAATAGAATAGAATAGAATAGAATAGAATAGAATAGAATAGAATAGAATAGAATAGAATAGAATAGAATAGAATAGAATAGAATAGAATAGAATAGAATAGAATAGAATAGAATAGAATAGAATAGAATAGAATAGAATAGAATAGAATAGAATAGAATAGAATAGAATAGAATAGAATAGAATAGAATAGAATAGAATAGAATAGAATAGAATAGAATAGAATAGAATAGAATAGAATAGAATAGAATAGAATAGAATAGAATAGAATAGAATAGAATAGAATAGAATAGAATAGAATAGAATAGAATAGAATAGAATAGAATAGAATAGAATAGAATAGAATAGAATAGAATAGAATAGAATAGAATAGAATAGAATAGAATAGAATAGAATAGAATAGAATAGAATAGAATAGAATAGAATAGAATAGAATAGAATAGAATAGAATAGAATAGAATAGAATAGAATAGAATAGAATAGAATAGAATAGAATAGAATAGAATAGAATAGAATAGAATAGAATAGAATAGAATAGAATAGAATAGAATAGAATAGAATAGAATAGAATAGAATAGAATAGAATAGAATAGAATAGAATAGAATAGAATAGAATAGAATAGAATAGAATAGAATAGAATAGAATAGAATAGAATAGAATAGAATAGAATAGAATAGAATAGAATAGAATAGAATAGAATAGAATAGAATAGAATAGAATAGAATAGAATAGAATAGAATAGAATAGAATAGAATAGAATAGAATAGAATAGAATAGAATAGAATAGAATAGAATAGAATAGAATAGAATAGAATAGAATAAAATAGAATAGAATATAATATAATATAATATAATAGAATAGAATAGAATAGAATAGAATAGAATAGAATAGAATAGAATAAATTAGAATAGAATAGAATAGAATAGAATAAAATAAAATAGAATAGAATAGAATAGAATAGAATAGAATAGAATAGAATAGAATAAGTATATTTTATCATCAATATTTTACATAAATTGTAGTACAATAAATCTTAAAGTATAGTTCCTAGCCTATGCATTACCTATAATATATCATCTTATTAAATTATATACATCGAGATTACAGAATCGTTTTATCATCGTTGAGTAATGGGAAAAAATTAATACAAAAACCATTGACATAAAACTTAAATTGGTTGGATAAGCCATCTACGAAAACTAAACTTAAATAGAAATACGAAAAGAAAATATATATAAGTATTAGTTGTAATCGAGATAATGTGGCATGCGGAATCTATTCCCGAAGAGCAACGTATTTGGGTCAAATTGACCCAGTACGTTGATTTCCGGGAAAGGATTGTCACGGGAAGATTGGAAAAAGGATTTGGAGGTAGTTTGAATAAATTTACGGATCGTAGAATGTCCAGTTTCTACGTGGAGAGCTTCAGACGGAAATCTTGGAGTTTTTTCGAAATCGTCCGAAGACAACGATTTTGAAATTTTTGCATTTTTGCAAGGTGCAAAGGAGCAACGTTTGACCATATTTGAGGTGCGTACTTGAGTACGGGCCGGATACATGACTTGCAAAGTCGACGTTTTAGGCGTTCGTCCAGCTTGCTCTTGGTATTGAGTAACGGGTATAGTCCTGCAAAGGATGCGTTTCAAAGGGCAAGACGCCTTTTGGCGGCTTGTGCCCAATTCAACTGTCTTTGAAGAGTTATTCCTAGATACTCAATACTTTGAGTTTGCCGGATTTCAGTGTTAAACATCTTCAATTAAAGTGGGTAGGACGAAAATTTATTCCTCCTAGTAAACAAAACGGACTGAGTCTTCCTGGGATTTATGTTGATTTTCCATAGCTTGAAATAGTTTTCAAGCCTGGATAGATGGGATTGGAGACAACTCGAGATAGCTTTCGGTTGCCAAGAAGAGCAATAGATTGCCGTATCGTCGGCGAAGAGGGCTGCTTCTGTAGCTGGATCCTTCGGGATATCGTTGATATAATATAAAAAAAGCGGGGGTCCAAGCAAGACCCGGTATTGGTTCGATTAACTTTGTTGGATATGAATTTGTGATTTTCTATTTGATAAATATGAAATCAGGAATTTCAGGATATAGGTTGGTATATCGAGTTTGGATAGTTTGTGTATAAGTCCATCGTGCCAAAACGAATCGAAGTCTTTTTTGAGGTCCAAGAGGGCCATGCCTGTGGATTTAGTCCAGTTAAATTCGGTAGCAATGTGGCCAGTGGTCGGTGAAGCTGACTCACTGGTTGAATGGTTTGACCTGAAATAAATAATAAGATAAATAATAGTCGGGATAAGCTGTCTGTGGATATCTTCATGCGACTGCAGCCGGTTCAAAACTACTTTTTCCATGACCTTGCTGAGAGATGGCAGCAAACTGATAGGTCGGTAGATTGAAGGTGACTTAAGTTGCTTGCCCGGCTTCGGAAGCGCTAAGACTTATGCGTTTTTCCAGAGGTCAAGAAAATAACCAAGTCTCACGCACGCAATACAGATATAAATGAGCTGCACTATCGTCTTTCGAGGAAGATAGCGGGGCACAACATTCGTAACACCATCATCACCAGAAGCCTTCCTATACTTAAGTTTCCTTAAGATGTTTGAAAGCACATGGGGTGTTACGCATTTGACATCTATGGGGTTAATGACGGAAGAACAAACATTTTCCAAGGATTCGGATACCAGGCGGGCTGCTTCTTCGTCGTGATATTTATCGCCATCAGTTAAGCTGTGCGCCTTAGAGAAGGTGTCAGCAAGAAGTTGGGCATTGTCAGAATCTGAGTAAAGGTACCCATTTTCTGCAAACACCGTGCAATTTTCCATACATTGTTGTCACGAGTGGTCAGAGCCGAAATCCTCGCGTCCCACATTTCCTCTCTGGTGCACGTGACTTTTGCTCCAATGTCAGCTGACATTCGCTTCATGGTGTCTTGCAGCTCCGGCAGCCTAACTCTTTGCCAAAATTTGCGTAGTTTGCTCCCAGTCCGTATTAGTCGAAGTGTGTCATCAGCTAAGTTAAGTCTAGGATCCTAGGAATATATTTTTCGGTAGCAACTATGATGTTTCTCGTGAGCTTACTAACCTCCAAGTCTATTTGGTTAACGGATTTGATCTGTGGACTGATCACAGTTTCGACGATGAGATACTCTTTGAAAAGTTTTCAGTCTACCATTTCAAAGCTCATTTGGGTTTGCAAAGTTGCAGCGTCCTTCATTTCACCCAAAGTGGAACTGATGGCGCGGTGGTCGTTTTGAAGATCCAAGTGAACATCTAGATCCGACATGAAGTCGCAATTCTTTAATAATGCTAAGCCGATGGTTTGCGGCGGGCGCCGAGAAGCGTCAGGGTAGTAGGTGGGTTCCTCCGGATACGAAACAATGATGTTACGTTTGAGAGAATGCGAAAAGAGGGCGCTTCCGTTGGAATTGTTACAACGTACAGCTCCAAGATATGTGACGCGCATTAAAATCGCCGATGATCATGACGCGATCATGAGTTCTCATAAAACGATCAATATCCGTTCCCTGTAAGAGTCTATTAGGAGGGTTATATAAAGATGTAACTTTATAGTTACCACAATTGGCCGAGATATGAATAGAGATGGCTTAAAGGCTGCCATCTTTGGGAGGCAATAAAGAATGTTTGACGTCGTGTCGAACAAGAAGGGCGACCCCACCGCAATTTCTGGTGGCTCGATCGTGGCGGTAGGTATAGAATCCAGGAATTCTAAATTTCTTATCCGGCTTTAACCATGTTTCGCTGATGGCTGCAACATGGATCTGCTGCTGTTGGAGGAATGAGTGAAGCTCGGGATGTTTGTGCAGGAGACTTTGGGAGTTCCATTGATAAAATCGGATTTAGGGGCCTAGAATTTGAAGGATGGAATGCCATTTTCGAATAAATGAACAGTCATCTGGAAAAACTTGAGAAGTTTTTCGGAATTTGATGTGCAAGATTTCCATGCAACTTCCACGTCGATCGTGAGTTTCAGGAGTTCCATGAAATCGAGTTCAGGTTTCGGGCTTCCGCCCTTTTCCAACGGTGACGGAGAGAGTGGAGAGTCTAGGATGGACTCAAAAAATGGGTTGGTTGGAGAAAGGGGGGCGGTGGACTGGATCTCAATTACCTCATTTGCTGATGGCTTCCTGGTTGTCCACGGGTTCACTTTTGGAGGTGGTGCTGGAACAAATTTCGTCCTTGGTGCTGTTGCTGGAGTCATCCGCTACGTTGGAAGGCCTCTGCTACGGGCGTTGCCGTCTTTTGCGTGACGGAGGGCAGGGAAATCCCTGGCCTTGCGCCTCGCTCCTGCTACTCGGGAAGCCGTTGCTGCCACGTAAATCTTGAGTGCTGGACACTTCATGGAACTGGCCGGATGTGCAGCTCCGCAATTGCAGCACTTCGCCGGCTCCGTCCGCGGGACTGGACGGAGCCGCAACGTACAAGTCCGCGACAGTTCCGTGAACCGTGGCTGTAGAGCTGGCATCGGTAGCACTGAACTGCACCTCGTTTGTTTACGTACCTTTCGACATTCACAGGTACCCCACCGATCCATTTAATAATGAGGACGCTTTGCACTTGCGTCCCCTTGGTGAATTGAACCAGACGCGATACGCGAATGGTTTCCTCACCTTTAAAGCTTCAGCCACCATATCGTCTGAATTGTGGCGCATGGTACCATGGATTACAAATTTTGGTTCGTAATCACCCTTGGTATCATAAAAATGGTGGAGCATCTGCAAGGCTTCCAGTCGTTCCTTTCACTTCGTGTAGTCTTGGTCCGTTTCGTAGTGGACACTAATAGTTTTACGTCCAAACGTGAACCGGACGCTGCTTTTAGCTACCACTTTTATGGCTTCCTCAACTTTTATGAAGATGGTGAGGCCCATATGTACAACTATGGGCGATGGTTTCTTAGGCTTCGAGTTCATTTGAATTGCTGACGCAGCTTTCGATTGTTGATGTCGATCAAGGTATCAAACCTGTTCGATACTTGTATCGCTGGTTTTTTCGAAGAGGTGCTATCCACCCTCCCTTGTCGTAGTTTTCGGTCGTTCTTCATCTCCTGGAAGTCTGCTTCCATTGGTTCTGTTGTTGTTGGTGCTGGCATCGATGTTGTTGATGTAGCTGGCGTCGATGGTGATGTTGATAGTGATGATGATGATGCTGTTGGCGCTAGAGCTGCTTGGCGCATATTCGTCCTAGGGACCACCGCCTGCTTGGCGGTGGTAGGCATTACTAAATTTTTCTCCAATCTATATAACAGAAGAAAAACACATTAGTTGATTAAATATAAAATATATAATATGCATGGGTTATAAAATACAAGTATTCAATGACTGTATGAAGATACAATCAGGAAATATATTTTATTTTAAGTAAAAGAAAAATTTGTATTCAATCCTCCTTCAAAATCCCCAGCAATAAAATCTATTATAAACAGATTCTATTGTCAAGGGTTATTTTATAGAGAACAAAGGACAAAAATTCCTTCCTCGCTAGGTTATTTTTGAATTTTTAGAACTCAGCATGCATCCAAAATAATAAGAAATTATTCAAGGCTACAATGCAGAGCGTAAAAAGCTACACTCATGACAGTGGTATTAATATTGCGTGATAGATATATTTGGAAAAAACAGTATATTATATAAAGTATAAAGTGGTAAAAAATCACTAGGCAGATGTTTCGTGTGCGACATCGAAATTGTGAATTGTTGATTCTTGAATTAAACGTGTAAACTCTTATATATCATACCTATATATATACCTAATGTGTCATTCAATCAGAATGGACTATCGACAAATATCAACGAATCAGGTGGATATATGCTTTATAATGTTAAATTAATAAAAACGAAAATTGCAAAAATTTTCTTTTTCCGGTAGAAAATTCCAGTTTTCATAATTTTCCCGTCGGTTTTGGTACTAGATCTACATGTCTGCCAAATATCAACTTTACAGGTTATCTGGAAGTAGCGTAGAATTATGATAGGTTATACTTAGTAATAGCGTTTCCGCTATTTTTGCATTTTTGAAGTGAAATAACTTTTTATGTGTTACTTCGTTAACGACGATTGAAAAACCGGTCACTTATAATTCTGTTAAGTATGTATATTCGAAATCTCAACACTATAGCTTTTTTCGTTCAAAAATTACAGCACCTGAAAAAACCGTCTAAATTAAGCTGTTGTAATTAAGGCCAAAAATTCTATATACTCGGCCTTGTGCATTTCCGTACTCTAGATTTAAGCATGGTTAGGCAAGGAACTGGATCCAGAAGACGGGTTGGAAATTGGTATATAATAACCTGGAACCAATTCAAACATTACTTCCACCTATTATGGTTGTAGAAAATTTGGGTTGAACCGTGTACAACAGATGATACTTGTAACATCAATAACGAAATAAGTGATACATCTTTGACTCGTGACTCGTAGGAAAAAAAGTATGAATATATTTCTTGCAGACAATTTCACGATCTACAATTTTTGTCTGACCTATATCTGTGATAAAACTTACCGTTTATGAGATATATACGAAAAATCGCTTCTTTAATGAGAATAATATTACACATTATCTTTACCAGAATAATGGTAGTAATGTACCAACATTATTTAAACATTTTCAAATCCATATCGAAACGTGACGTTTACTCTTTTTTCGGATTTAAACAATATATTACAGTTCAACTATATTTTCTACTGAGGCGATTGCATTCCAATAAAGTTATAGACTGCCTTGATAGCAATCGGCTGACTTTTTTTAAATAAGTTAGTTCAAAAATGAAGTAGGCAGGTATTTGTTCAGTAGTAGACTCTGAACTCCTAACCCGGTGACGACTTCAAACCAAACCAAGCAAGCACTTTAAGTCAGAGGTGGGCAGGAGTTGACTCGGCCAAGCTCTGAGTGAGAGGTAGGGAAGAGAGATAGAGTTAATACAGGGTAACCTACCAATTATTAATATTTTCTTTTTTTAATTAAAACATTTTCTGAAAAAAATATAATAATACCAAATCTTTTTTATGGTCACTATTATACAAAGTAAATAAAACATACAATCATTCAATACATACTCTGGAATTTTGGGCTGGTAATTTGGGTCATAAAATGTACCATTTTAGTATATATCATATTTGTGTATGAATAAAATAAAAAAATATATATAAATCTTTGGAACCTTTAAGTTTACCGCTGGACCATTGTAATAAAAGAGGGAAATTTTTGCAAAGGATAATTTAAATAGAATTATAATTTTTGGAAATTCCAAATAATTTGTTTAAATATTTTACTATTCATATCCGAGAACTAATAAAGAATTATTTACCTGATTTAATTATTTTTTCTTCGTATGGAGTATGCTCAGTATAGTGTCATGGGAATTTGATGAATTAAGCTAAATTTTACATAAAGTGGGAATCCATCAATTATTATGTTATTATTTATTATTTATTAGTTATTATGTTATTATTATTATAATTGTTATTATTATTATAATGTTTTTTCGTGTATCTCTCCATACTGCAAAAGATATTATTTAAACAATAAATATTTTATAAAACTATTTCTAAATTGATTGAATAAATTATTGGACAACCTGTATTGAAACATCGTTCCGTCTTGCTTCAAAACATACCTTCTTTACTTACTCTCACCCAGCTTATGGAGAGCCCATAAGGCTCAGACGAGCTGTCTGCGCCCGCCTTTGCTTTAAGTAAGGTAGGTATGTTTTATGCATTAGAGATGTTATAACAAGAGGTTATATAAGTATTGTTTTTTTGAGAATGACATCTTACATACTATGACATCATAATGGCCTTTATGGTTGAAGGGTGGCCCATCGTAGGCAGCCTCTACAATCTATCTATCTAAGAATTCCTGATGCACTACGCCACGGTAATCGAAGAAAACAGTGAACAAAACCCTGACATTTGATGGAACTAGGCGTGCTATTTTCGGGCTGGGCGCTTTTAGGCTCTTCCATTGGGACGATTTGACTTTGGTTTCGACGTCATAACCATATACCCATAATTCGTCACCAGTTATGACCCTTTTGAGCAAATCAGGATCATCATTGACGTTATTCACAGCTCCTGAGCGATGCTCAAGCGACGGTTGTTCTGGTCAACACTTTCGGAACAAACTTCGTTGACACACGTCTCATGTCCAAAACATCCGAAAAAATTTGATGGCACGAATAAACTGAGATGCCGACTTCATCAGCAAAATCTCTAATGGTGATTCGACGATTTCCCAACACCATTTTCTTCCCTTATTCAACGTTTTCATCAGTTGTTGACGTGCTGGGGTGTCCAGAGCGTGGCTCGTCATTGGCATCTTCTCGGTCTTCTTGGAAGAGCTTGTACCACTTATCAACATTTTTTTTTAGTCAGAGTAGACTCACCGGTTGCCACAAACAAAGAATGCTATATAGTTTGAATATATGTTCGGGACAAGTGTATAACACAAGATTCTTGACAACAAGATTTCGATACTCGACACAGAAAAAAACACAAATATTAGTAAACGTTTAGTAAAAATTAAATAAAACAAAATCTTTATGATGTCCAAACCTGAATTGATTTGAAAAAAAAAAAAGAATTTGAATTTTTGAATTTATTTCCACAATTGAAATATGTCTTTATCTTTTTAATACAATAATGTACAACTGACTTTACTTAAACAAATTTCACATTTTAAACTGACTTAATCCAATTAAACTTATAAACTTGATGTTAATCGAGCAATAGCTTATTTAAAACTGACTTGAAATTGGTAAATTCCTCTCTTTTCATGGGGTTTTGGACTGTTCTTGAAGAGTGCTTGTTTGTCCCAACTAGAAAATATTCTTTTTTGAAAACATATTTTTTTATAGATTCTTCTAAAATATTCAGTTACGTTTCAACCATGGTCGTTTTCAAAGGGGTCAGCAAATGATAAAATTTATTAAAAATTATATAGGTTTGACTGAGGTACAAATACGAACCATCGCAAGACCTCTCTTGTCTGACGCCTCGCCGGCTTTGTGCAATAGACAAATAAATATTTACAAATAAATATTTACCGATTTCAATTTACAAAAATTGCGCAACATTATCAACCTTCATTTCTATTGTTTACTATATAAGTTTTTTTAAGAAATTTTATTTGTGTAAACAAGTTCCAATTATTATTTTTTTTTTCAAAATAATTTTTCTTTGATTTTATAATTTTTTATTTTTTTATTTATTTTAAAAGTATTTTTCAACAAAATAAATCTTGATTGATTTTATAAAAAAAAACTTTTGTTTTAAAAGAAAAAAAAATCTAAAATCAATATGTAATATTTTTCCAAATTAAAAACACAACTTTTACTAAGGAGAAAAATATTATCCTTAGAACTTTTCTTTGAACTTGACAAATGTGTTAGGTCCAAAAAAATTATTATCAATAATTTTCAATGCAATAAAATCTCCCCATTAGACCTCAACACATATTTTTTAATTTTCTCTATTATTTTTGGTCGACCAATGTTTAGTTTAGAACTATTTTTGATTTTATGAGTACAGTTGACTAACAAAACTTAAAAGTGTACGTACACATTCTTCAGTTCGTTCGAGTGGTCACAATTTTATTTCGATTGAAAAGGAATTTGATATTTGAAACGCTTTTGGTATTTGAAAGTTCGTTATCGAGTAAACTCGAACAAAGGGAAAGGAGGGTTTAGAGGGAGGAAAAAAACAAAATTTAGCATATCTCCCGTAATATTCGAAAAATTGAACAATTTATAAGAACTAAAGTTGTAGATGATTAGTTTTACTACAATTCTATATCTCATCATTTTTTCTGTTACACTAATATTTACAGAAATATCTACAATTTAAGATTGAATGTTAAAATTCTTAACATCTCTGTTCACCTTTGAGTTTTGAAAAATGATTAGGTTATGAATTGTAGTAAACTTGATTTGCTACCACTTTAGTCGCTATACATTTTTCGATTGATCTAACATTAAGAAAGATATTTTATATTATGTGTTTTCTTCTCTCTCTATGCCCCCCTTTCCCCTTGACCTATGCCATTTATTAATAAAGATGGCCTTGCAAATACCAAAATGATATTAGATACGGGATTTAATTTTTATTAGACTATAATTATGACCGTTTGAGAGTAATTTATGTATTCTTAGGAAATTCCCTAAGTTGACGCAGCTCCTGCGTAACAAATTTTTTTAAACAATATAGGAAAACATTTTATAGGAAAACTTTATAAAATACAAAATTAAATGTGAAATGTGTGAAAAACCATAGAATAAATATGTTGTGCTAATTTAACATTACCTTATTCGCCCTGTTTGTTTTTATCACTTTTAAATTAATGACTGTATGGTTTTCATGAAATATTTAACATACTCGAAAACGCTATGTATGAAAATGAAGAATTTTTTTAAGACCTCATATAATGTCTTTTTATTTACAGTGTAAATGAGAAGGAAATGTTAACAAAAACGTTAAAAAGTATCACCTATGAGAGTAGTGCTACGCAAGTATCCAAGTCTATTTAGTTCGTAGTTCTACACAACGTCCATATTTTTATATTTAAGTATTTTTGTCTTATATACAAGGGATTATATGCCACGTGCTATGGACCAAAAAAGTTGAAGTGTGTCATATCCTGGCCAGCCGGCACAGCCTAACCCAACCTAACTAAGCACCAAGCTAGTGCTAATATTGTTAATAAACGACAAATTTTTTTTCCACAATTTACACTAATACTAATTCACATCAAATTTAACCATGGGACACCGATTTTTACTTTTGAATATCGGAAATTCGGGTACCAGTAAAAGTCTCTTAAAGTGGGAAAAAATCATCACAGCACTCACCAAACTGGTGCGGGCCCTGCTCCACCAAAAAGTGCCACACCTAGGAAAAGGGTACTTCAATCAGCAGCCGAGCATATCTCACAGTCAGCCGAGTACATCCAGGCAGGCTGACAACAATAAAGAAAACCTGCGGATGGCCCAAACTCAGCCCCGGGAAAAGATGGAGTAAGATACTCATTTCTGAAACGGATAGACCCGAGCTGTATTTGTCTAACTGCGATCTTTGACCGATGTTTCCCCGAGAAAAAAACACCACTGGCTTGGACTGACTCCTGCACTGTACTCTTGTATAAGACGGGTAACCGTGATGACTTGTCGAACTGGAGGCGTTTCACTTTGAGGAGTACGGTCGCTAAATTGTACGCCGGCGTTACGGCCGATGGCATCACATGCTGGGCGAAGTTGCCTTACAATATCTCTCTAATGCAAAAAGAATTTCTGGAGTACGATGGGTGCTATGAACATAACTTCGTAGTCCAAAGTGCATTGGATGACGTGCGTCGAGATGGCAGACAGATCGCATTGGCGTGGCTCGACCTAGCCAATGCTTTGGGCTCTGTGCCTCACCACCATATTGGAAGAGATGCCGGGTATTGGAAGAGATGCGGCTTCTCAGCAAGATGAGAAGTGTTGTAGCCGAGCTTTACACAAACACAACAACAACAATTCGCACTAAAGACGGGAAAACTCGTCCCATTCCTCTCCGTGCGGTTGTAAAGCCAGGTTGCCCACTTAGTTCAATAATTTTCAATTTGGCGATCGAGCCACTAATAAGGGTTGCGTCTGGATTAGCTTGCTGATGATATCGTTCTGCTAGACAAAAAGGTCAATCCTTGAGGATACTTCTAGAATCAACCGCGGAATGGATGGGTTTTAAAGTTACAACCACCAAAATGCGCCACGTTGCATGTCGATTGGAGGCTACGCCAGGAAGTCAATCGCACAGAATTTACCATCCAGAGAGGAAGACTGACGGTGCTAAAAGAGGGAGAAAAGTACGCACATCTAGAAATTCTTACGGGATTCCGTGTATCCCAAACTCTCCTTGATGCCATTTGGTCTATCAAGGAGGACGTGTAAAGAGTAAATGACTCTCTTCTCGTCCCCTGACAAAAGTTAGAAGCTGTGAATATGTTCATCCTTTCTAGGCTAGACTTCTCTCTGCGTGGCGCCAATGTCGCCAAAGGTCCCTTGACTAACGAAGATAAGACCATCAAAAGACTGGCCAAGAAATGAATTAACGTAACTCAACGCAGTTCATCAGTGCAGCTGTACATAACATCTTACCAGGGTGGCGCAAATATTGTGCCGTTGACTGATTCTGCGGACGTAAGCACTGTGGATCATACTTCTAGACTGCTTACCTGCAAAGACACCATTGTCAAGGAAACGGCTTAGTTCTGTTTGAAATGTGCAGCGAGACGTCGTATGGATGGCGATACTTCTGAGAAAATGTTGGCTAAATATCTTAATGGCTCACTGGAAGGCCGCCTTGGACGTGACGTCGGCGACATGGCTACTTTGTGGACGCAAACTAGAAAAGCGTGGCGTCCTGTGAACAATAAACTCGGCGTGAGGTTTCACTGGTACGTTGAAAAGCGTGACCTGTCGGTTATGATTAACAGGCCTGGGCCAACACCAGAGATTATAATAGTCCCGGAGACCGCAAGATCTATGGTTGTTCGAGCTCTACGTCCAGGTATAAAAGCGAACTACCTTGCTGGACTACTAGAAAAACCAAATCAGGAAAAGGTGTACTCATGTATTAACTTAAGGAAAGCTAGCAACCTCTTCTTGTTGAATGGTCGTTACATTCAGTTTTGCGAATGCCATTAAACGGAGCACGTCGATTCGGGAACAGTGACAAGCGGTTTCGATGTTGTGGCTATGAACCATTGTACCGGCCATTCAGCAGCGTGGCAATGTCGTCATAACGACGCCCAAGGTCGACTGTCTCGCGCAGCGCGTTTACTCCCGGGTGCTGTCTTAAACACCAATAGACAGGTGGTCAGCGAATGCAGCTCACTTCGCCCTGACCTGGTGATTCTGGCTGAGACTCGCAAGGTTATCAGGATCATCGACATATGCATTCCATTTGAGGGTGCTCCAGTTGCTTTAGAGGTGGCTCGGCAACAAAAACTTGCCTTGGGGCAGAACAATCGGATCGCAAGATCTCTGGGCATAGCCCAAAAATATACACAGACCATGGCATGTTTGATGGTACCTGACACGATTCGCTGGTCACGTGACATCTCCATAGGATATTTAACCGGACAGTGGCAGTATCATGAGCAGCCTCGATGACCAAGCACAATGGCGTTGGATGGCCCGCACACCTGAGCCACCCACCCCGTTATTCATTGTTAACTGAGAAGTTAAGAGATTATAAATTATGTGATATTGACACTATTCTATTTTTTTAACTGTTTAACCTGATTTATTTTTTAACCATTCTTTTTAAATGTGTAGTGCTTTTATATTTATTTGTTTTAACATTTTTTAACCTGTTTTTATTGTACTCGTATATATTTTTAACTACTACACTTGATGCGATTATTTTCTGGTACATATTTTAACTTTGTAATTTTTTTAAATTATAAAAATAAATGACATAACTAATTTACATAAATTTTAATGATAGAAAAAAGTAAATAAAACATTATATTTGACTAACGGAATGTAATAAAATTTATTTAGACTAGGAGGAAACTGCCGATAATTATATAATTGCAATGTATAAAAAATGCGCAAGTCACCCAAATATCCCGCATTAATAGATGATGCTAGTTAAGAGGTCTTAACAGGCCTTAACCTGTAATATACGAACTTGTGTACTTTCAGAATCCTTTTAGATCCTTTTCTTTCCGCTGTTACCTCTTAGTCAAATTGACTAATTGTTGTAAAATTTAGAACCAGTTGTAATTACCGGACTACGGTCAAGCCAAAAGGATGGGTTATGTTTTTAGCATATGTTTGTATTTATGTATGTCCCAAATTTGCGCCTAAACTAAACTATTCATCCGATTTTGATGAATGGTGTGCCGTTCGGTTCGACTTAGTGTTCAGTGTTTCATAAACTAGTGATGTCATATTAAATCCAACGTGGCTGAAATAAATTACATAACACGCTTGCCAAAAAAAGAAATTAATTCACAAATGCATCTAGAATGCACAGAATCTAAAAATCCGTAATTTGTTTATACCCGACTACAGAAGGGTATGTTTGAGTAGCCTTAATATGTTTTTAGAATTTATCTAGAGAACGTAAGTGCGCAAGGCCGAGTTTAAGGAGCTTTTGGCCTTCGTACTTACAGTGCTATTACTTATCCTTAATTTAGCTGGTTTTTTTAGGTGCTGTAACTTTTGAACGAAGAGGTACAGTATTGGGATTTCGAATATCGTTACTTTACGGAATTATAAGAAATAGGTTTTTCAATCATCGTCAACGAATTAACCGTTAAAAAGTTATTTCACTTCAAAAATACAAAATTAGCGGGAACGCCCTGAATTTTGTAGGACTAAGGTATCAATATGTTATGATACTTCCAGATAGATATCCTGTACAGTTATTATTTGGTATACAGGTAGATCAAATACCTAAACCGTCGGGAAAATTCCGAAAACTGGAAATTCTATCGGAACCAAATTAGCAACAAGCAACATATCTCTGAATCCATATGCCAGAGATAGTTACGATTAGCTAATTCATTCTGATGATGACTACATTGTAGTCGAAATACGTATTTATAAAATACAAACAAATGTTCTAGGAATAGAGGCAAAATTTGAAATATAATTTCAAAAAAACCAAGAGTTCTCTTTGGTTATTTTAATAATCTTTATGAAAAGTCGATGTTTCAGACGTTCATCCAAGTTACTCCTTACTCCTAGTTACTCCTAGTTTTGAGTAGTGGGTACAACTCAGCAAAGTTGCGTTCAATTAAACTGCCTTATAGAGTTACTCCCAGGTACTCAACACTTTAAGTCTGTTGGATTTCGGTGTTAAACATCTCCAATTCAAGTGGGTAAGAAGAAAATTTATTCTTCCTTGTGAACAAGACGGACTGAGTCATCGTAGGATTAATTTTGATTTTCCACTTCTTGAAATAGCTTTTTCCCGCCTATCCCACCTAGGCGTGGATAGGCGGGACTGGAGGCAGCTCGAAATAAGTTTCGGCTGCCAGGATGTACAGTAGATTGCTGTATCGTCAGCAAAGAGGTCCGTTTCGGTAGCTCGATTCTTCGGGATATCGTTTATATAATATAAAAAGAGGCGGAGTCTAAGCAAGGAGCCTTGAGGTACACCAACCTTGACACAATATTGGTTCGATGTACTTTGTTGGAGATGATTTTGGGATTTTCGGTTCGATAAATAAGAAATCAGGTATTTCAGGATGTAGGTAGGTATGTTGAATTTGGAAAGTTTGTGGATAAGTCCATCGTGCCAAACCGTATCGAAAGCCTTTTTGATGTCCAAAAGGACCATGTCTGTGGATTTATTCCAGTTAAATTCAGAAGAAATATGGTCAGTGAGCCGGTGAAGCTGACTCACTGTTGAGTGGTTCAATCTGAAACCAAACTGTTGGGGAATTAATTGTCCGTGGATATCTTCATGCGACTGCAGCCGGTTCAAAACTACTTTCTCTATGACCTTGGTAAGAGATGGCAGGAAGCTGATGGGTTGGTAACTTGAAGGCAACTTGAGTTGTTTTCCCGGTTTCGGAAGAGCTAGCACTTTGGCAGCTTTCCAAAAGTCAGGAAAATAACCATGTCTCAAGCACGCAGTAAAGATATAACTGAGCTGAAGAACCGTCTTCCGAGGAAGATAACGGAGAACAACATTAGTTATTCCATCATCACCGGCAGCCTTCCTACACTTAAGTTTCCTTAAAACGTTTGAAAGCTCCTGAGGTGATACGCATTCGACATCGATTGGGTTAATGACGGAAGAGCGAATATTTTCCAAAGATTCGGACACCATACGGGCCGTTTCTTCATCGTGATGTTCGTTGCCATCGGTTAAGCTGTGCGCCTTAGAGAAGGTATCAGCAAGAAGTTGAGCTTTGTCTGAATCTGGGTAGAGATACCCATTTTTCGACAGTAGAGAGGGCAGTCTGTTGGAACGTTTACGCAAACTTCTAGCAATTGTCCAAACGCTATTGTCACGAGTGGTCAGAGCCGAAAGCCTCTCATCCCTCATTTAATCTCTGGTGGGCGTGACTTTTTCTCGAACAATCGCTTCATGGCGTCATGAAGCTCAAGCAGCCTAACTCTTTGCCAAAATTTACGTAATTTGTTCCGATTACGTATGAGTCGTAGTGTGTCATCATATAATTTAAGTTGAAAGCCGATGGATCGAGTTTTCCTAGGAATAGATTTTTTGGTAGCAGCTACGAGATTCCTCGTCAGTTTACTAACCTTTAAACGAAATGGATGTATCTTTTGAACGAAAAGAGCTACAGCGTTGAGATTTCGAATATAGTAATTTTACGGAATTATAAGAACCTGGCGTTTCAATCATCGTTAAGGAATTAACCGTGAAAAAGTTATTTCAGTTCAAAAATGAAAAAATAGTGGGAATGCCTATAAAAACTTAAGTTTAATCGATCATAACTCCACTTCCAGATATGCTGTAATGTTGATATTTGGCATACGGGTAGATCTAGTACCCAAACTGACAGGAAAATTCTTTACACGTTCAATTCATGAATCAGTTTATGTTAACATTCCAAACAGAGAACAATGATTCTTTGATTATTCTGATTTTTTACAATATAACTTTTTCAAAAATAAAAAGGTTTTGTTTTCAAAAATTTGACCCATTTCTAGATATCCTAGACGGATGCATTTTTCGCATTCAACCCGGATAAACTTGAAATTTATAAGAAAAATGGGAAAACTTTAATTTTTCAAACGAATAACTCCGAAACTGGAAAAAAAAACCCAAAAACTACTTTTTTTAAATCTAATTATAGACTTTTCTATATGGAAGTTTAGCATTACTAAGGAAAAATATGGTATTCCATTCGGGTTACCTTGAAATCTATAGGAAAAATCGTCAAATTTTAATTTTCTTAACACATCATCTCCAAAAATGGGAAAACACTAAAAACTACCTTTTTAGACATGCTAGGAGAATGCGGTTTTTTGGAGGGGGTGGAAGCGAGCAGAGCAAGTTGACGTTATATTACGCGAAGTGGTCTCCTTTGTGTATGTGAATCTACTTTAAAAGAGTTAAATATCGCAGCGCGTAAAGTAACGCATACGCGTAGCATTATGTGCAAAGCCTTCGGCTTCGCCTATTTAAGCCTTTCAAAAAGAAGTGATATCCTATCAAAAACATAAATGTAAGGAAGGGTCGAGTTTTCGGGGAAATCCTTAATGTAATAGATGCTTCTTAAAAAGTGATGATATGGGAAAATGGACCGAGTTATTTACAAAGTAAATAGCCCTAGACTTCATATAATAGTTGCTCCTTAAAAACTGATGATATGGAAGAAAGGACCGAGCTATTTACAAAGTAAATAGCTCTAGACATCATATAATAGTTGCTCGTTAAAAAGTGATGATATCACATTAAAGAGCCGAGCTATTTACAAAGTAAATAGCTCGGTAAACTACTTACCAAAAACATTAATGAGGGGTAAATTGATTAAATGTAAGAATAGATTATTTAAGATTATATTATTATATTATTATATTTCAAATTTTGCCCCTATTCCTTGAACATTTGTTTGTATTTTATAAATACGTATTTCGACTACAATGTAGTCATCATCAGTATGAATTAGCTAATCGTAACTATCTCTGGGATATTGATTCAGAGATATGTTGCTTGTTGCTAATTTGGTGCCTGTGTCTCAATGAGATTAAAAAATTCTGTCCTTTTATACGATTTAGCTGAGGGTATAATCTGACTTGAGGATTATTAAAGTTGCCTGACTACTGTATTAGGTGTGTGGAAAGCCCCACATATTTATTGGCGGTATTCTTTGGTGACTTTGCGGCGTTTGCTTTGTCACTAAAGTGAGTGTACCTGCGTTAACTTTGACATTCAGGTATTGGATTTTTATTTTTATTTTTGAAAATGGTTTAATTTTATTAAATCAGAATTTGGCTATTGTCTAAATTCATTATCTGTTTTCTCAATTTGTATATGTAGATGCTTTCGTTTGCATCTAATTCTGTGGGGTTTTGTACCGATTTAAGTAGTTTTAGATTCGATTTATCAATTTTATGGTTGTTCTCAATAACGTGCGCCGCTATACAAGATTTTTCGGTTCTCCCAAATTTCACATGAGCCAGATGTTTTTTGATTCGAATACCGATTTGGCGACGACTTTGACCAACGTAAATTTTCGAACAGTTTTGACAATTAACACCATATATGACCGATTGTTTTTCATTACTAATTTTATCCTTAGGGTTGCCCAGTAACTGTTTGATTTTATTTTTACTAACAAGCGCTGTTTTTAAGTTGTGGTCCCTTAATTCTCGTGTGATTTTATTTGTGCATGGACGGAAGTATGTTAGTTTGCACCATTTAGTTTGTTCAACGTTGCCAATTTCTAGTGTTAGTGCGGTGGAATTGTTTCGGGCAATTTTAAATTTAGTTCTGCGTCTGCGGACCAAACTGTTTATTATGTTAGAGTCGAAGCCATTAAAGATTGCAACTTGTTTAATGTGGTTTATTTCTCTAACGTCATTTTTCTTGGACAATGGGACTTTCAGTAGCCTGTTTACCGAAAAATTTAAAATAGCCATTTTGTGTTGAGGTGGGCTGTTCGAATCGGCTGTAATGTATCGTTCAGTGTGTGTAGGTTTTCTGTAGATATCGAATTCTAATTTATTAGTGTCGTTATTTTTCATAATTTTTATATCTAAAAACGGAATCGAGCCTCCTTGTTCTATTTCGGTTGTAAATTCTATCGATGGGTACATTTTATTTAAGTTCTCTAAAAATGTTTGGGGATTTTCTTTGTTCGTATCAAAAATAGTAAAGATATCATCGACGTATCTGCACGATACAGTTGGAAAATAATTGAAATCTTTTTTGGCTTTTTCTTCAAGATCTGTCATGAAGATATTACTTAGGAACGGAGACAATGGATTACCCATACTTGTTCCAAATGTTTGCTTGTAGTATTTACCTTTGAAAGTAAACACATTTTCTTTGTCTCATGCAAAGCCGTGTTAGTTTCAGATATTCACTTATTTCATTTGCGGGTATTCCTTTATTTGTTAGCCATTTTTCTAGTATTTTTATTGCGTCTGGTATTGAGACGCTTGGGTATAATGCTTTTACATCGAAAGACATTAAACTGAATCTGGTTGTAAATTAATATCTTTGATTTTTTCGAATAATTCGATACTATTCTTGACTGAAAATGAATTTAATTGATTTAGTGATTGAAATTGGGTTACTAGCCATTTTGAAATTTTGTAGGTTGGGGAATTTATGCCTGATACTATTGGTCGCATATTGATCCATCTTTTTTGTGAATTTTTGGTAGGCAATATAGTCGCGGTATTGTAGGATTTGAACATTGTAATAGAAATTTCAGTTGTTTTGAAATTAACTTTGGGCATGAGTTGATGGTATCTTTTACGTCATTTATAAATGTTGACGTTGGATCAGTTCTTTGGATTCGATATGAACCTTCGTCGAGCATTTTGTTGACTTTATCCAAGTAATCTTGTTTACTCATTATTACAATTACGTTGCCTTTGTCCGCTTTTAGATAGTGTACCTGTCTTTGTTTTAGTGATTTGACAGTTTTTGTGTTATTGTCGCGCTTATTGTCATTCTTATTATTTTTTATTATTTTTGAGCAATTCTTTCTAATTTGGGTTTTTGTTGCTTCGTCTTTCCATTTTATACCTGTTTCGATATCTACTACTAGACTTTCGGACGGACATTGTTTTTGTTGAATTGCAAAATTTAATGGAATATCATCACTTTTTACGGAGCAACTATTATATGAAGTCTAGAGCTATTTACTTTGTAAATAGCTCGGTCCTTTCTTCCATATCATCACTTATTAAGAAGCAACTATTATATGAAGTCTACATTTATTTACTTTGTAAATAGCTCGGCTCTTTAATGGGATATCATCACTTTTTAAGGAACAACTATTATATGATGTCTAGAGCTATTTACTTTGTAAATAACTCGGTAATTTCTTCCATATCCTCACTTTTTAAGATTTATTTATTACATTAAGGATTTCCCCAGAAACTCGGCCCTTTCTTACATCTATGTTTTTGATCGGATATAGTTTATAGTTTATATGTTCGTGTCTTTTTCATATTTCTACAAATGATGTGCCCTTAGCTTCGTTTTAGAGTTCTGCGTGTCATAACTGAAAACCACTGAAAACCTAGCCATTATATGGTGAAACCTACCAGGTACGATATAAAGTCTATGTAGTGTTGGAGTATACACTACATAAACTTTATATCGTACCTGGTAGGTAGATGTTGTCATATTTTTAAATTTGCTGATACAGCAATAAAAGTTTCTTTTTATCAATTTTGTATGTTTTCGTTGGTTTTGATTTTAAATTAGACATTCAATTCTTTTTAATTTTGCTGACCGTATGTTTACATTAGAAAAGTTATGTGTTTCGTTATGATATTTTTTATTCATTTTACTCAGGTATTTTATAACGAAATTACCACATAAAAAAAACTTCAATAATTGTACTTTATTAGAATATCTGAAATTTTAAATCTTGTTTTAAGTTCATTCAGTACATAGAAAAAGAATTGAGTTATTAATTAGAATAGATGTGTGTCTGTATTTATGTATGCACGTAATAATTTATACTTCTTTTTAAATAATTTAATAAAATAGTATGAAATAAGGTAAACACTAATATTAATTAAGATAGAAAATTTTAATAAAATGATATTGTAGTCAAAAATAAATCCAAAAAAAGTTTTATATGGACGAAATATGGCTATGTGACTAGTGGATTTTAAATTATCTTAAATTTAAAATGACGGATAAGGGCTTGCATAATACACTATGCAACAAAGAAAAATTTTACAAATGTATCAGGCTTGGTATCAAATAAATTGTTTTAATTCTCAGATTCTTAACATTATATTAAAAAGTCTTAAATAAATAAGTTTCAAAGCTAAAACCCAACTACGAAAAGAGCACGAAACAAGTTTAAAGAGCCTTGTAAATATTTTACGTAGTCGAAGTCCTAAAAGCGATGCTCAGAGCAAAATTGTAACAATTCCCGGCCTTCGACTAGGAGAAATATTTAGAAGGATCTTTAAACTTGTTTCGTGCTTTTTTCGTAGTCGGGTTTTAATTTTTTAAACTTATTTATTTTTGAGTAATAAACTAGTAATAAATCTACAAAATGGATGTAACAAAAGGTTTTGGATGTACTTTTGAAACAGTAATTCTTTTTCCTTCGAGAATTTTGATGATATATTTTGACCCTTATTGTAATCTATATCCTACCAGAAAAAAACATGTAAAAAAGTGAAAAGTTTTCGCACATTCGACATAAAAATGAGTGATAAGTAAATGAGGAACAAATTGAATCGATCCAAATAGTTCACAGAATAGTTGCTAGGTAATAGGGTAATAATAGTAGCTAGAGGGTAATAGTATCGTAATGGGCATTTGTGCTAAGAATATCACAACCTGGACGAAACTAATGTATGGACGAAAAATATATTATTGAAAATCTTTACGTTTCGTCATATTTCCAATCGATTGAGTGAAAAAATTTTAAGTAAAAATTAAACAAAAATATTAAAATTAAATAAAACAAGTAATGCAACAACTAACTGAGTTAATTGTTTGAATACCCAGTTTATAGTGAGTTGTATATCAATGTTGGAATTATTCACAACTTTTTAACTGTTCCACAATTTCAAAAAAATCCTTATGGTTTTAAAGATGGCCATATTTTTCGATTTCCGTGGAACTTGAGCACAAAACTATGAAAAAACTATTTAGTATGAAAAAAATTTTCAATCAAAAGTTGTTTATTTTAAAAAGAAGAAGATTTTTTGTTATTAAATTTTTTTATATCTCTTACGATTTTAAACATAGGCATTTTTGCCCATTTTTCCCAAAAATTGTCCGATTTTGCCCATTATTGAAACCTTACTTTTTACTCTAGAAAACACTCTAGAATACACACACAAAAATTCAGTTCGTTATCTCTTTTCGTTCTTAAGTTATCATGTCCACAGGCAGACGGACGGACATGCGGAAACGGACTAATTAGGTAATTTTATGTACACCTATAACACAATTTTTTTTCTGTGATCAATATTTCAAGTGTTACCGGAACTAATCTTAATATTCCCTAAATTTTTACATAGAACTGAATATAACTGGTATAACAAGTAATGTAACAACTAACTGAGTTAATTGTTTGAATACCCAGTACTTACTGAGTTTATGGAAAAATTTATCAAAAAAAAGTTTTTATTTTCAAAAGAAGAAGATTTTTTGTTTGTAAATTTTTGTTATATCTCCTACGGTTTCAAAGATAGGCAGTTTTGCCCATTTTGCGGTACTAAACTTAATATACCTTGTATATTTACATATACTGGGTATACAACTTTCATGACAATCTGCAAAGTCGAGCTATCGCCATGAAACTTAAAGTAAATGAGGACCTTGTTGGATTATAAGCGTTTCTAAGGGAACTTCTTCTTGCTTTTTAGAGAATTTCCTCTAACGGAAATGCAGATATTGTTTTTATACTGATGATAGAAATCCATTAAAATTGCGACAAATGCCTATCGATCCTACCTACTAGATGTTAAAAATGACTATATATATATATATCTATATATAATCTTTATTTTTCTTCCAAATTCATAGTTTTAATACAAAGTTGCAAAAACAAGTTTTATTAATAATTACATTTCTTCAAAATAAGTCTATTATTACACCTGACAAGGTGGAACGTAATTTAGCGAACTCAGTTCAAAATAAATTAGTTAATGAACTCAAATAAATGATCAGTTTTTATACTATTTCATAGAAATGTGTTTGGCCTTGGCAGTGTGTAAATATTTACTTAGGTAAGCAAAAATGACATTGTGTATTTATTTATATTAACAAATATTTGCTTAGCTAGTTTTGTTGATATTGACCTTAATTGGATATAAACAAATGGTGTATGATAAATAAATAAATAAGTAAGTCGCCGCTTGACTTATTAATTTATTTAGGGTGCCATACCAGAATATACGACTTATATATATACATATATATATAGTATACCCTTAAAAATAAAATTTTCAAAATCGATCCACAATTGACGGAGAAATCAGTGAACATACATTTAAAAAAATTCATTTAGTCGAACATAAAACCTCCTCCTTTTTTGATGTCGGTAAAAAATTTTGTTGATTGTCATTTCTAGAGAAACTATACTTCTAAAAAATAACTATACAATTATTTTATTAAAATTTGTTTTCAATTTTGAAATCAATTTTGATAGTCATTTCCATAGAAACTATAAAATATGCTAGCAAACTATAAATCGTTATATATCGTTGTATTTTGGCTATTGATAAATTTAAATTTATTATAAATGAATTAATGTTTGCGCCATCTAAACAATTAAGTACCAAAAATTGGTAAGTTTGGTAATGTGTGTGATGTGTAGTTTGAGTTTTTTTTATTTTGTAAATTTTCCAAAACATGTGCCTGCTGATGTTAAATGATCGGGTGGACTGGTGCAATTGTGTTAACTTAATGTAATATTTTGTAATTTTCACTTCCATCTTGTGTACGGTGCTGCATGCGAATTTTCGATACCCAGTATATGTTCAGTATATGCTAAGTATATTTTCTTTTTTTTTCTTGTATATTTTTTAAGATATTCAAGGTATATTAAGTTTTTCACGACTTTGTAACGCATAAAAATATTGATCTGAAATTTTTGTGTGTGTTCTAGAGCAAAAAAGTAAGATCAAGTTCGTAAATGGGCAAAATCGGTCCACATTTGGACAAAATAGGCAAAACTGCCTATCTCTGAAACCGTAAGAGAATGAACAAAAATTTAAGAAGAAAAACATCTTCTTCTTTTTGTTACTTGTTACATTACTTGTTATACCCAGTATTACGTAAAAATACAGGGTATATTAAGTTTAGTTCCGACTTTGTAAGACTTGAAAATATGGGTTGCAGAAAAAAATTTTTGTTATAGGTGTGCAAAAAATGACCTAATTAGTCCATTTCCGCATGTCCGTCTGTCTGTGGACACGATAACTCAAGAACGAAAAGAGATAATGAGCTGAATTTTTTTTGTGTATTCTAAAGATTTTTTGTGTGTTGTGTGTGTGTTCTAGAGCAAAAAAGTAGAGTCAAGCAAAACCGGACCATGTTTGGGTAAAATGGGCAAAACTGCCTATGTTTGAATATCAATAACAAAATATTTAATAACCAAAAATCGTCTTATTTGTAAAATAAACTACTTTTGTTTGAAAAATTTTTCAATATACTCAATGGTTTCCTCATAATTTGTGCTCAAAAGTTCATCGGAAAGCGAAAAAGATGGCCATCTTTAAAACCATAAGAGTTTTTTTTAAATTGTGGGAAAATTAAAAAATTTGCTTGCAATTCCAACATTTATAAACAACTCAATATATACTGGGTATTCAAACAATTAATTCATTTAGTTGTTACAGTACTTGTTCTTTTCTAATATTAAGAGAGCTTTTGTGTATTTTGTGTTTTCTTCTTTCTCTTTCCCCTTGACCTATGCCATTTATTAATAATCAGATATGACATTTCATTTTAATTAGACTATCATTGTGGCCGCTAGAGAGAAGTTGATGTATTCTAAAGAAATTCGCTAAGTTGACGCGGTTCCTGCGTAACGAATTTTTTTTCCTTTCGATAAAACACACAGTTTTCAAGATATTTGACAGACCCATAAAATTTGCAAGGTCTCAACAATTTTTATGATCTGTTTTGACTTATAACGAAAGAATCTGCGATTATTTTTTCGATATGTCCAGTGATTTTTCAGGATAGTAAATGTGTGTTACATCAAGGCGCGCAACTTTTATCACACCTTTATCACACGCTGATCGGCTTCTCATACGCGCCAAGAGTAGTATAACTTCAATAATCATTTTAAGTCTCAGAAAAAGAAATTAATGTAAAAAAACAGTTTTAAAAACAACCTTTTCTTTAAATCCTCTAAAAAGAAGAAAATAAACTTTCAATTGAATCAAGCCCATTAATTTATTACATTACAAAATTTAAAAGACATTAAAGCTTATCGCGAGATTTACTTGTGTAGATGTTTTTATACACAAGTAAATCTCGCGACAAGCTTTAATATCATATAAATTTTTGTAATGTAATAAATGAATGAGTTTGATTCAATTTAAAATTAATTTTCTTCTTTTTAGAGCATTTGAATAAAAGCTTGTTTTTAAAAATGTTTATTTACATTAATTTATTTTAGTTATCGCTGTGTTATTGTATTTAAATGTTTCCTAACCTGTTCATTTCATTTAAAGCGTCATTGTTGACTGGTCGTTTGCCTGTTAATTTAGTAAGAAAAAATAAAAGGCTCGAATACGGATAAAACTACTTTTTTTTTTATATTTCTTAAAATAAGACAAAAATTAGGTATGCTCACCGATTTTTAAACACTTCTATGATAAACTCTTTGTTTTTACAAACTTTTATTTAACTTGTAAAGTTTATTGCCAGCCATGAATATATTCTTCAGATATATTCATTGAATATTACTGAATGGCTGTGAATAACTCTAAAAAATTGTTTTTTGAGTTATAGTTTCATTCTTCATTATTATTCCCACGTGTAATGGAATCCAGTTCTCACCAAAGAAAGTATATATCGAATATAGCATAGGAAATTTATTATTTTTTAATCAATCAATTAATAATTTTTTTCTAAATTTTGACAGTTGGAAATGTAGTTTTTTTATTAAGATTTTGTTGATGACATATCTATGGAAACTATAAACTCTACTATCACGGTGCTTGGAGAAAGAGACACTCACAATATAAAATATCACACTAAATATTACAAAAATTTAAAAATGTGTAAGGAGTAATATGTAAAAAATTATGTTTGCTACAATCATCGTTTTTGTCTACAACACGGATGTGTACAAAGATATAAAGGTTGTAATTTTCAATCTTAAACCGTCAATATCTCGTAAATATTAGAGAAACAGGAAAAATGATAAGCAACTTAATTGTCGTAATTTTCTACTACTTTACTTTTAATGTATTTTTCGATTTTTTCAATATTAAGAGTTATATACCAAATTTTGTGTTTCCCCCTCCCTCTAAGCCCTCCCCCTTTCCCCTTGTAGATTCTTGTCAAGTTTAGTATAAAATGTATTGTCATCGGAACCGAACCAACATGTAAAAATTCAACTTCGTAGAATAAGAGGAACTGTTTCTAATTCAGCTTCCAAGATTTGACCCGAACATACATGCATACATACATTGCAAGTTAAAAAAAAAACAAACAAACAAACAAAAAAATTAAATAAAAGCATGTAAAAAAAAGCTTGTAAAAATTAGAAGTTCCAAGTTTGAAACCTTTGATTGGCCAATGTTAGTGCGATTTTTTTTATTTGATGAATTAATCAGTATGATTTTAAGCTATCTTCAATCTTTAAAAATTATCATCTGTTTTCCTAGTTGATGTAGGGATCTTTAAGAGTGGAAAATTCGTTACGCAGAGCAAAGCTGCGTGAACTTAGCAAATTTCCTTAGAATACCTTAATTACTCTCTAGTGGTCACAATTATAGTCTCATCAAAATGAAAACTCGTATCTGATATAATTTTGGTATTTGTAGGGCCAATGTTATTAATAAATGGTATAGATCATGAGAAAGGAGGGTATAGAGCGAGAGACGAAAACACAAAATATAAAATATCTCTCTTTATATTTGAAAAATAAAAAATGTATAAGGAGTAAAGTTGTAGAAAGTTATGTTTGCTACAATTCACATCCCGATCTTTTTTCTCTCAAACTCTAATGTGAACAGAGTTATTAAGAATTTTAATTTTCAAATTCGCCCCCTTTACCTAGATTAGTTTTTTAATACGTATTTCGACTACAATGTAGTCTTGTTAAAATTTCTTTTATGCACATTTATTCCTGTTATCTTAGTCTTTTTAAAATTACTCTTATATTGTCTCAGGATATCTTACTCGTCGCTAATTTGGTGACAATTTCATAATCTTTCTAGGTTTTACTATGCTTATATATGCTTGCCTGTCCTTTGATACTATTTTAAGATCGCACCTGATGGGTGCTGAGTTATGCGTTGCGCAGTGAATAGGTTCTTGTATTTTGACATCTTTAGAGAGAGATGGACATGTTGGCAGTTAATTTTATCGTAAGATATTGATTAAATCTGAATTTGGGACCGGTCCATTGTCTAGATTCATAATAGTTCTTTTGAATTTCTGAATGTATATGCTTTCGTATGCATCCAGCTCTGTGGGATTTTGTACGGCCTTAACAAGTTTTAAATTGGATTTGTCGATTTTATGGTCATTCTCTATAGTATGTGCAGCTACACAGGATTTTTCCAATCTGCAGTATTTCAAATGAGCCATATGTTCTTTGAATCGGGTTTCAATTTGTCTACGACTTTGGCCAATGTATGTTTGTGAACAAGGAGGACACTTTATGCTATAGATTCCCGATTTCTGTTCGTCTCCTGTTTTGTCTTTTGGGTTCCCGAGGATCTGTTTAATTTTACATTTGCTCACGAGTGCTATTTTTATATTATGATCCTCCATTTCTTTTTTAATTTTGTTCGTACTTGGTGGGAAGTACGTTAGCTTACACCATCGCTTTTGTTCAATGTTGGCCCGTTCTTGTGTTAGTATCGTTGTGTTTTTTTTTTTTAATTTAATTTTGCGGATCATGCTGTTTTCTAATTTTTGATTGTAGCCGCTAAATATTGCAATTTGTTTAATATGTTGGGCCTCTTTAAAATAATTATTTCTCGACATTGGTACGTAGAAAATTAAATATGGCTAGTTTGTGTTGAGGTGGACTATTTGAATCTGAAGTGATGTACCTTTCTGTGTGGGTCGGTTTTCTGTAGATGTCAAAATCTAATTTATCTGTGCCCTTGTTCCTGCTGATATTTAAATCTAAGTAGGGTATCGAGCCTTCCTTTTCGACTTCTGTTGTGAACTCTATAGATGGGTACATTTTGTTGAGCTTTTCTAGAAAAGTTTTTGGATTTTCTTTATCCGTTTCAAAAATAGTAAAAATGTCATCAACATATCTGTACCAGACCGTTGGAACATATTGGAAGCTGTTCTTGGCTTTTTCTTCTAAGTCGTTCATAAAGAGATTGCTTAGAAAAGGTGATAAAGGATTACCCATGCTTGTCCCGATTGTTTGCCTGTAGAATTTTTCTTCAAATGTAAAGACTTTTTGTTTCATGCAAAGACGTGTTAGTTTTAGTAGTTCCGTTATTTCGTCTTTAGGTATAACCTGAGTATTTAGCCACTTTTCCAATATCTTTATAGTTTCTGGGATTGGTACACTAGGGTATAGAGCTTTAACATCGAATGACATTAATAGTGATTTTGGTTGTACCGGTTGGTCTTTGACTTTATCAATTAGTTCTATGCTGTTCCTGATTGAGAGTGAATTTGTTCCGTTAAAGGCCTGGAATTTTGCAACTAACCATTTTACTATTTTGTATGTTGGAGAATTGATTCCCGAGACTATTATTATTATACGGTCTCATTGATCCGTTGTTTTTACGAATTTTTGGAAGGCAATATAATCTTGGTGTTACCGGGTTTGAACATTGTAGTTGGTATTTTATTTGCTTATTTATGATTTTTGGACATTCGTTTAAAGTATCTTTAACTTCTTTTATGAATGCCGACAATGGGTTGGTTCTTTGTGTTCTGTATGGTCAAGCATTTTGTGAACTTTTTGTAAATAATCGGTTTTATCCATTATTACTATTGAATTGTCTTTATATACTTTTAAATAATGAACCTCTTTTCGTTTTAATATTAATATTAATATTAATATTAATATTAATATTAATATTAATATTAATATTAATATTAATATTAATATTAATATTAATATTAATATTAATATTAATATTAATATTAATATTAATATTAATATTAATATTAATATTAATATTAATATTAATATTAATATTAATATTAATATTAATATTAATATTAATAAACCTCTTTTCGTTTTAATGGTTTTAATTAATATTAATATTAATATTAATATTAATATTAATATTGCAGTACCTAACACACACAACCTACACACTGAAAAACTTACAAAATACACCGATATAGCTGTCGACCATTTTCCACTGAAGAATCAGTGGAAAATGACACTAGTTTTTGTCGTTCCAGTGGTTCTTAGCTCAGTAGGCGTCATACCAAAAACACTTCACAAGTGTTTCATGTTCAAGTCTACATACACTTGAACTACACAAAAATATATACATACAATTACAAATGGCAGTTATTATTAATACTTGCCGTATAGTGAGAAAGTTTCTCTCTATGTGGCAATGCACTCTCCAAACTCAAACACCAACCACAGTCACCCATGGAAAACACAACACAAGAATTATACACGATACAACACAGCATATCTACAACAACACTCACACATGCACCATCACCACATTCTCCAAACCAAACACAAAACACTACACGAGAAACAAACCCATTACCATACAACATCATAACTACAACAAAACTCATACACGCACCACCTCCGTTACATCGAAACGAAACACATAACACGCCATCCGTTGCTCGGTTAACGAGCCTCATACAAGATCAAATATCTACACCATCAGATATTTCAATGCAAACACAAAACACTTCACCCATTGTAACACTAACACGACTCACACATGACCAAATAACACACTACTCACAACCGACGGACATCACCCCATTCGCTCATCGAACACGAAAGCGAACACAACACAAAACAACACCACACATACCACCCAAAAGTCGATGTCGCAGAACACAATAATCATTCATACATTTATACACACTACAAGAACACCAACACCCTTACAAATATACACGCACACTCACACACATTCTTCGGTTCACATGACAGACAAAAATAAAAACACAGTTTACCGTCACTTGACTATATCCGTGCGGTAAAATAATCGGGCCCAGCCTTGAAAAAAATAATAATAATAATAATAATTTATTTATTCTTTTGACAATTACAAAGATTGTATAGAACACGTCATAAAAAAAATGAAGAAGGGTGGACTAAATATCCACTGCAGTCATGGCTGACTTTTTGAATTCTATTCGACATTTGCCTTAAAATTCACGGGAAAACCATGAATAGGATAGACGATGAGCAAGCTCCATACGGCATCATCGTTGGTTCGTTTATAATTCTAAAAATAAAATAAAATACATAAAAATAATAAGTACAAATACAAAAATAAAGTTGAGCTCGCATTTGATTGTTCATAAAAAAATAAAATAAAAATTATCATTAAAATTAGATCCAACTTGAGTTGGGTTGTCGTGTATTTAAAAATAAAGCCCCGATAACTAATATTTCAGCACCAGTTTGTATTTAAAAAAATATATATATAAAAAGTTTAAAAAATATTTCATAAAAACAAAGTTTAAATAAAATAAAAATAATGTTCTTAAAAAATTCAAACCTTTGGTATAATGAATCAAAGGTATAAAGATCTATCTCGTCCTGTTGAGAAAAAATAAAATTTTTTACAATTAAAATCCTCCATTGTGTTACTAAACACAACAATGTAGGTATGTCGACTATTTTAGCTGTAAATATAAACAAAATTATTGAAAATAGTGTATTCGTCAGACATAGAATTTACAGTTTAATCCTTCCTCCATTGTATAAAAGCATTGTTCCAAAATGTAGGAGCGAACGGAGTTTATTAAGGACATGCCACTATCCTTCATGATTCCGTTAACGTTTGGTCCATGGATAGTATTATTATATAATTGAATAGACATGTGTATTCTTTTTCAATAATGAATATTTACAAAGAGGATGTGAATATTCAATTTTGCTTCTCATTAAATACCCGTTGGATAATTTCTTGTTTACGTCGAATAATTTTTTATTTTGTATAAAAAATTTAACCATATTCAAAATGTACACAGAATAAAACGATAAGATTTTGTATTTCTTAAAATAAGGTCAGCAACTTTCAGTCTTCTTTAAATTAAAAATTATTCGAATTGCACTTTTATGAATTTTAAAAATGCAGACTGAATAAACTGAAGCTCCCCATATTATGACACCATATTTCATGAGAGATACGAAGTTGGCATAATTGACTGATATCAATGTTTTCTGACCAATAGACTTGACCTTAATGCCCTCAATTGAAAGCATATCCTAACCAATTTACCCCTTAAAGTTTCTACGTGTGATTTCCAATTCAAATTGCGATCAATATGAATACCGAGAAAAGTGGACACATTCTCAGATATATTCTGTGCTGCAAGACTGGCACCACCACCGAAAGTCATCATAGCAGTTTTGTTCTTGTTTAAAATCAAGTCATTATTACGACACCAACTCTCCATTATTACCATCAATTTATTAATAATTACTTGAAGTTCATTCACGTCCATATGAGAGACGACTATTGTCGTATCATCCGCAAAAAGTACTACTTTGCATAATAATTACTTAAATGAAACGGGTAAATCGTTTATGAATAGTAGAAACAGTATTGGAACAAGAATTGAACCTTGTGGTACTCCAGATCCGACGCTCCCGAACTGAGATTTATAAATAGACCCACTAACAGTCAATTCTTCAAATTGACAACGATTATTCAAATAAGATTCAATTAGATTATAACAATTGCCTCGGATACCAAATGAGTAAAGTTTTGGCAGAAGTAAACTATGGTTAACCCGATCGCATGCTTTTGATAAGTCAAAAAATACTGCGGCTTCTTTGAAACCATTATTAATTACAGTAAGCACGTAATCAGTAACAGTAAAAATAGCATTTATTGTGCTTTTGTTATCTCTGTATCAAAATTGATAAGGATATAATAAATCAAATTGCTTTAAAAAGTTAGAAATTCTATGGAAAATAATTATTTCCAAAATTTTACCAAAAACTGGTAAGCAAGATATTGGTCTAAAATTTTTGAAGGAAGACTACTCTAGCTATTTTACCCAGTTCGGGAGAAACTCTCTCATACAGCACAGCATTTACAATATGAGCTAACGGAATTAATAAATTCTTAGAAACAGATCTCAAAACATTACTAGATATTCCAAAATAATCCATTGAACTTTTTGACTGCATATTTTTAATTATAAGTTCAATTTCATTGATATCTGTATCGTTCATGAAAATACTTTTTTCAAAGTTTTGAGTCTTAATTGAACAAGAAGAAATAGATGAAGAACCTACATTTAAAAAATGATCATTTAGAACATCGGCATTGAAATGAGGGTGGCTTATAGCAACCCCATCCTGAACAATACTTGAAATCCCTTTGTTTTGGTGGATGTTTCCTCTTTAATAATATTCCACACAACTTTGGGGGTATTTTTAACATTTTTCAATTTAGTGGTAATTTAGATGCATTATTTTTGCTACGTTAAAACTCTTTTATAAGTACTTTTGTATTTCTTCACATAATTATGAAAATTTATATCATTAGAAGATTTTCTACGTATATCTTATAACTTTAAAGTCTGTGAAAACTTCATTATCCCAGCTGAGATCCACTCGGGCCTGGAGTATTTACCAATTTTAGTGACGGTAGAAGAAGGTCATGACAAATCATAGTAAAACATGAATATGTCTATAAAACTGTTGAATTTATCATTAACGTCCTTACTTTCGAACACCTCCAAAAATAAATGATTTTTTAGACTGTTAATATTTTCGTCCGTTATGTGACGTTTTAAAATCTTCACGCCGTTTGCAGATTGTGGCAGTTGATTATTAATTTTTAGAAATATTGCATCGTGATCTGAAAAATGGCAATCTTTCGTATATAGATAGATAGATACATCTTGGGGTCTAGAAAGTAATGCACTTCGACCTCATGGTCCATTGTGCTCCCCCATCTACCTTAGTCTGACGAGACTCGCTTCTCCCATATGTTGACAATAGTCTGGAGCTTGCTTATCAGGTTCTCTCGAAGGTTCATATATTCGGGGTGAGATGCACCGAATATTCTGTATCTGCTGTAACCCAGAGGTTCGCAGTCAATCGTTATGTGGCTGGATGTTTCTTCCTCCTCGCCACACAATCTGCACATAGTTGAGCTGTTATGGGGTCCCATTGAGTGCTGATGCTTCCGCATGGGATAATGCAAGGTAATGAACCCGGTAACCTCAACCTCAGTGCATCGAGAGATAACCTCTTTGTTGCACTCTGAAGCAGTACCTTCCCGAACTGTTGCCGCGGTACTTTTTCCCAGTGATAATTTTTTTTAACATTTGACCACTTGTTAATCACCTGTTAACATGCCTGTCTTTGGAATTCCTAAAATAGGCTCTGGGCCTATGAAGGGTATTCCGACTCCCTTCTTTGCTAAGGTATCCACTTTTTCGTTTCCTTCGAAACCACTATGACCCGGCACCCTGATCAATTTTACATTGTTCCATTTTGCCAGTTTCAGAAGTTCCTCTAGACAATCTATGACTACTCTTGAGGTCAAGGCAAGGCTTTTAAAGCAGCTTGACTGTCCGACAGAATACATACGTTCTGGTTTATGTAGCCTCTACGTAGGTTCTCTCGGACGCAAGCCAGTATGGCGTAGACTTCTGCTTGGAAGACCGTGGCATATTTCCCCAAGTGGAGGCTTATGTTTGCTTTTGGTCACTCACCGTAGATTCCCGTCCGGTCCCTTCTTCAGTTTGGATCCGTCTGTATACCAGACGATTCCTTTCCTGGGGTAGGGTAGCATTTTGGATTTTAGACCCCAGACTTTTCCACATGCTCTCTTGCAAAGCATGAGAGAAGATTTGCTCTTATTTGTTATATATTCCAGATGAGGGTTCCATGTTAGTTTAGAGTCTAGCATTACCCCTAAGAAATTGGCTTCCTTTGTGATCTGTAATCTTTCACCGAAGAGGATTGGTGGTTTTATATATTCTGTTAATACAGAGTAATTAGAAAAATTTACTAGAAAGTTATCTAGTAAACTTGAAGAATTTGAAATTATTCGAGTAGGCTTATCCGTAATAGTTAAAGTACTGCCGAACGAAGCTAATAAATCCACAAATGTTTTCACATTACCATCATCAATATCAAGTAGATTAATAATAAAATCGCCACAAATAACAAAGTGGTTTTTTTCACTTTTTAAAATATTTAGACACTGTTCCAATCTTTCAAAGCAAATTTCAATATTACCGCTAGGTGGCCTATAAATGCAGACCAGTGCTACTACTTTTTTGTCAATAACAGTTTCTAAGGCTGAACATTCAAAGATATTTTCGATGCTCAGATCGTTCAATTCGTGCAAGACCTTTATATTGTTTGCAAAGTTATTCGAAGCTAAAATTAGAGAACCGCCATTTTTATATGTTGCCCTACAAAATCCCGTTACAGGGTAATAGTTTTTTATTGTACAGTTTTTTATTGTATAGTCTTCATCGGGTTTTCTCAACCAGTGCTCAGTTAAATATATAAAATTAGGTAGAGTTACAAACTTATTCGCGACAAACTCTTCAAAAAGAAGATAGTTTGCTCTAAGGCTTCGAATATTCACATGAAAAATTAATGTTGAATTATCAGGCGTTATCCCAGTGCTTTTTGCACTTTGGCAATTAAGTTTTTTATGTTAATTTGCTTAGAAACCCTCTTTTCAGTCGAAGCAGCCTCTGTACAACTAGTTTTGGATGGAGTCAAGGTTACATAATTTGCTCTATTTAAATCAAAATTAGAGACAGTCTGAGCCGAATTAGGGACAGTCTGAGTGACTAAGCGATCATCGCTTAACTCATTGAGTACATATTTATGTATTATTATATTAAATCTTGCTTTTCTATCAGTCTATACCATTATTATGATTGTCATAAGTAGGAATCAAGATTTTATTTATATACAAAGTCAAGGTATTGGGCTGTTTAAATAGCACAGATTCCATAAACTGATTTACAGAGTAGATGACATGATTAAAATGATTCGTATCCCTTCTAAAAGGTATTGTCGACAGTATTAAGTTGGTGTTTTTACTTATTTGAATTAAATTAATCAAGTTACTTTTTAGATTTATGACACTATTAAGAGTTTCACTATTAGACACAACATGATAAGAACTGAGCATCACAATAACGAAATATGATTTCGTGAAATTCTCGATGTGTGACGTCGTGAATTTTATGATATTCTCACACGAATCATTAGTTTTAATTACCAAGAAAACCGTGTAATTTTTTGGTAAGAGACTCTACAAATGAACTGAGGTATCCCTACCTAATTGATCTGAAACAATCAATATTTGAGGCGTAATGCGTGGGGTAAATCTAACTATTTTTTCACATCCCAACGTAACAGATTCTGTACATGGTATTTTTCGAATAATATTTCTAGTTTTTTGCCTTAATAATTTTTGAGGTTTAGTTATTACTGTATTATCTACATATTCTACCGAGGAATTAATCGAATTGATAATATCGATTGTATTTACTTGAAGGTCTTTATGCACTACGTGTACATTGGTTTGAGAAAAGGAATCTATTCGGTCCGATGATACTGGTTGTGTAGAATTATTTTCTTTTTGGTTAGAAATATTTCCCATCTGTATATCCTCGGTTTCGATTCCACACTACGTTGTGTAGATCTATGTAATAGATAATAATTTACCCGTTGACAATTTTTAACTCCGTATCGTTTCCTTTTATTATATTTTGTAGTTAAAAAATTTTTGAATCACAATCTCTACCATAACTTTCAGCCAGTGCTAATTTGTTAATTCGTAAATCCAAAGTGATTTCGTCATAATTTTGCTTATCGTCATTAATAGTCTCGTCAAAAACAATCGTGCTATAGCTAATGTTAAGTTTGGAATTCGTGGTCGTTTGTGTGGACAAACATTTATTACCACTCCTTGTCTGTGTGACTGGAAAATCTGTCTTTGAATAGGACATTTTCTTTTCCAGAAAGAAATCAAATAGTATAAAAAATAATCTAAAATATATTTAAAAAATATTAAATAAGTAAATAAAAAATTGTACAACTAAAATACTTATCTTAAAAACATGTGATTGTTATTTACGTAAACATCAAACTTGACAAACAAGAGGCAGTAACAAAAATGATGCATCGCACAAAGATTCAACTACTAATGTGATGGTGCAAGCTAACGTATTTCCCACCTTGTACGAACAAAATTATAAAAGAAATGGAGGATCATAATATAAAAATAGCACTCGTGAGCAAATGTAAAATTAAACAGATCCTCGGGAACCCAAAAGACAAAACAGGAGACGAACAGAAATCGGGAATCTATAGCATAGAGTGTCCGTCTTGTTCACAAACATACATTGGCCAAAGCCGTAGACAAATTGAAACCCGATTCAAAGAACATATGGCTCATTTGAAATACTGCAGATTGGAAAAATCCTGTGTAGCTGCACATACTATAGAGAATGACCATAAAATCGACAAATCCAATTTAAAACTTGTTAAGGCCGAACAAAATCCCTCAGAGCTGGATGCATACGAAAGCATTTACATTCAGAAATTCAAAAGAAATATTATGAATCTAGACAATGGACCGGTCCCAAATTCAGATTTAATCAAAATCTTACGGTAAAATTAATTGCCAACATGTCCATCTCTCTCTAAAACAGGAATAAAAGTGAATGAAAGACATTTTAACAGTAGATTAATTTCAATATAATTTAAAATTTATTATATTTTAAATTTAGTATATTTTAATTTAGTTAATTTTCTATTTATTTTTGTCTATTGATCTCGACTTTCTATTTATTTCTAATTGTCAAAGAGTAAATTACGACAAACTAGTTTATACTGATGATGACTACATAGTAGTCTAAATATGCATTTATAATACAAAAAAACTAATCTAGGTTAAGTGGGTGAATTTGAAATTTTATTTCAAAAACCTACAGTTCTCACTAATTATCGGCCGATAATATAATGTTTTTGGGGCTGTTTTTCCGATTTTCCGGGGGGTTGAAATAAAAAAATTGAAGTTTTCCGATTTTTCACCTCCTTTTTAGGAAATTTCGAGTCGAATTCAAAAAGACGCATTTTTCTAGCATGTCCTTCTGCCTTAGAATTTATATACATGAGTGTGTCACTCAGTCAATTAGTCAGCTTCATTTACGGCTATATATTATATTAGACTCCCTCTGCACGCTAGGAGGTCCCCCCCTTGAACCCCGAGGCAGCCTTCGACCTTGGCTCCGCGTCATAAAAAATGACATTGCATGAATTGTAAAAAAAGTTATTCGGGGGTGTTTTTACGATTTTCCGGGGGATTGCAATGGAAAAATTGAAGTTTTCCGATTTTTCCCGTCGGTTTCAAGCAATTTCGCGTCGAATTCAAAAAAACGTACCTTTCTAGTCTGTCTAGAAGTGCCTAAGGATTTGTATACATAAGTCAGTGAGTGAGTGTGTCAGTCACTTAGGGCTATATCCGATCAAAGACATAAATGTAAAAAAAGGAGTTTTGGGGAGATACTATTTATAATAGTTGTTCTATAAAAGCGATGATATCCCAATTATAGAGCCGAGCTATTTATAAAGTAAATAGCGAAAACTGAAATGTATGAATGTAAGTGCAAAGTAAAATGAAAAAAAAAAATTGGTTGAAAAAATTTAATTTGTAAGTTTTCTCTTAGCATGTTTTAAAAGTTTGATAACACGGCAGGTTTTAATTTAAAATATTTGAATAAAAAGAAAACAAATAACTTGCCGCGATATAAAATTTTAAAAACATACTAAGACACTTGCACTTACATTCTTAAATGTTAGTTTTACTTTATAAATAGCTCGGCTCTTTAATTGGGATATCATCACTTTTTAAGGAGCAACTACTTAAAACGGAACTTTTTTACATTTATGTTTTTGATCGGATATCACCACTTTTTGAAAGGTATATAAAAACCACTATCGCTAAAATTTATATATATATAAATTTATATATATATAAATTTATATATATATATATATATATATATATATATATATATATAAATTTTAGCGATAGTGATTTTTATATACCTTTCAAAAACTTATGATATCCGATCAAAAACATAAATGTAAAAAGGTATGAGTTTTCGAGTTTTCGGATATATATATATATATATATATATATATATATATATATATATATATATATATATATATATATATACATATATATATATATATATATATATACATATATATATATATTCATATATATATATATATATATATATATATTCATATATATATATATATATATATTCATATATATATATATATATTCATATATATATATATATATATATATATATATTCATAAATATATATATATATATATATATATATATAAATATATATATAAATTTTAGCGAGAGTGGTTTTTATATACCTTTCAAAAAGTGATGATATCCCAATTAAAGAGCCGACCTATTTATAAAGTAAAAAATTAATTTTTTAAGTTTTCTCTTAGTATGTTTTTAAAATTTTATATCGCGGCACTAACTTTATAACATTTACTTTATAAATAGCACTATTTATAAAGTAAATAGTGAAAACTAAAATGTAAAAATGTAAGTGCAAAGTAAAATGAAAAAAAAAAATTGGTTGAAAAAATTTATTTCGTATGTTTTCTCTTAGTATGTTTTAAAAATTTGATAACACGGCAAGTTTTAATTTAAAATATTTGAATCAAAAGAAAACAAATAAGTTGCCGCGATATAAAATTTTAAAAACATACTAAGAGAAAACTTACAAAATTAATTTTTTCAACAAAATTTTTTTTCCATTTCACTTTGCACTTACATTCTTAAATTTTAGTTCTCTTTAGTGAGCTTTAGTGAATTTTAGTAATTTTTAATTGGGATATCATCACTTTTATAGAACAACTATTATATATAGTATCTCCCCGAAAACTCGGCCTTTTTTTACATTTATGTCTTTGATCAGATATAGCCCTAAGTGAAGCTGACTGACACACTCACTCACTGACTTATGTAAAACTCTAAGTCACTTCTAGACAGGCTAGAAAGGTATATTTTTGGCATTCGACGCGAAATTGCTTGAAACCGACGGGATAAATCGGAAAACTTCAATTTTTCCATTGCAATCCCCCGGAAAATCGTAAAAACACCCCCGAAAAACTTTGTTTACAATTCATGCAATGTAATTTTCTATGATGCGGAGCCAAAGCCGAAGGCTACCTCGGAGTTCGAGGGGTGACCTCCTAGCGTGCAAGAGCCCTGATGAACACATCAAAGGTTCTGCTGTATACTCCCCAGATCTATAACTCAGTTGAAACGGGCAAAGTTATCAAAGCTCTTGGAGCGCAGAATACATACCTGCACACTCAGGAGTGGCGAAGTATCAACAGCACGAGGACCAATGCAGGACACACCATAGTGCTGGAAGTGGATGCAGTGGATCTGGGGTTGATTCAGGACCGTGGGTTTAAATTATACATCGGGTTTGGTCAAGTCAACCTTGGACCAGTGAATACATCAAAGAGAAAAATAATGTCTGATCTTCGGATGCTTCAAATAAACCTCCAGCACAGTAAGACGGTCTCCGCTGTCTTCTGTCAAAATGTGCTGAAAAGGGGATCTCCATAGCTCTGATCCAGGAACCTTGGGCTGTTAACCATAATATTCTTGGACTAGGAGATACTAGAGAACAAATTATCTACGATAAAAGCTCGAAGAGACCCAGAACTTGCATTTATGCAAGAAAGGACATCATTGTCTTGCCGCTGTTAGAGTTTTTTCAGGGAGATCAAACAGCAGTAAAAGTAAAATACAACATGAAGAACGGAACTGGAGTGGTAATCATCGCTTTGGCCTACCCTATGATGCATCTACTCCACCACCATCAACAGCGATGGAAAACCTGATCCAGTATTGTGAGGCAAAAAACCACCAACTGATCATAGGATGCGATACAAACGCGCATCACACTGCGTGGGGTAGCACAAACACAAATACAAGAGGTGAGCACCTCTTTGATTATATCATAGCTAACAACTTAGATATAGTTAATCAAGGCAAAAAGCCGACTTTTATTAACAAATTTCGGAAGGAAGTCATTGATGTAACACTGAGCACTTATGAAATCAGTGGTAAATTCAAGAAATTGCTAGTATCCGATGAGCCATCTGCATCGGATCAGAGACAAATCTATTACAATGTGGAGGTGAGAATGGACCAATGTAATATACAATATCGGGATCCGACAAGATCCAATTGGGACGAATATAATTCGACAATAAAGTTCAAACTCGCCACAACTCCGAAAAAAGTTAAAACATTATTGGACATTGATGTTACTGCAGCTGAGACATCAGACAAAAGACATCAGCAGGTCAACTTGTTGGTGGAATGAGGGCCTAAGAAGTCAGAGACGAAGGGTTCGCCTGCTATTTAACAGAGCAAGGAGGTTAAGGAACTGGGATAATTACCATGAAGCCCTTGCCGAATACAAAAAATCTCTGAAGAAAGCTAAAATGGACTCATGGAGGAAGCTCTGTCATGATGTTGAAAACACATCTGAGAGAGCAAGACTCCATCGTATCCTGGCAAAGAAACCTGCTGACACCATCAGGTTTACGAAGTGAGTATACTAGCTCCGCGAAGGATTATTTTGGGGTTATTGAAATCAAACCTATGGTCTTTCGTATGTACATGATCAGAGAGTCTTGTGCTCATTTTCCGGTTTTAATTTCGTACTTGTCTTGGTATATCCTGGTTGCCAATCTCTGACTCGTTTGACCATAGTTGGTCTGTGGGTAGTCCAGACAATCCAATTTGCAAACAATATTATAAAGCTCTGTTGCATTAGCCCTCTCTCTTTTGGAATATATATTACTTATTTTGGAGTCGAAAGGATAAACCACCCTGTTACCCGACACTATTTTGAGTTGTTTTCCTATCTTCATGTTTACCTGCCTGTATGGTAAACAAATTATTTTTGTGGGGTCAATATTTTGTTTGTTACCCGTATACCCTGTGTTGTATATTTTATTTACAATATTTTTCTATATACTGTTAATTAAAAACAGGGAATAATTATTTTTTATTAATATCGATACCACTTTTTGAATACCCTTCTGTAGGTGTGTGACAGTACTTAAATGTATCGCTCTAAAAAGCAGATTTCTTACTATATTAGTTTTTATGTATTTTTGGTGATTGGGAGAATTAAAATTAATGGTTCTATCAATATAACCGTTCCTCAGATTCAAAATAGTAGTGAGTTGGTTATTATTCTTTATAATTTGAGTGTCCAAGAAGTTGATACTATGATTATACTAACTTTCTATCGTAAATTTAAGGGAAAGGTTAAAACTGTTAGAACTCGTCATTAAGTCGTCATTTAGGCGATCCACGGGGCAAATAGTTATTATGTCATCCACATATCTTAGGAAAAAGGTTGGGTTCCAATCCTTAACTTTTTTAATACAACAAGAACACAGGTGATCCATAACATAAGACGCAATGATGGGTGACAACAAATTTCCCATTGGGGTACCAAACTTCTGTAAGTAAAAATCCGACTGAAATTGAAAGTGATTGTTTTCAAGAATGAGTTGAATATCCTCCATGAATGTTTCCCTATTCATGGTACTATGGTTTTTTATTTTATTCCATTTTGTCATTAGAACTGCTAATGCCAAATTTTTGGAAATATTTGTAAAAAGTTATTTTACATCTAAGGAAATTAATCGTTTCTGGGATTTAATTTGGAATTTTTTCTACGAACTCAAAAGAGTTTCTCAGTGAAAACTGACTGTCCTCCTCCACTGTCAATTTTTTTGTAAAATATTTAGATATTTCTTGTGTTGGGGATTGATATTGACTTACAATTGGCCTGAGCGGCAAATCCATTTTATCTGTTTTTGGTAGAAAATATATTTCGGGTAAGAGTCAATCCAATCAAAAACATAAATGTAAAAAACGGCCGAGTTTTCGGACAGATACTTCATGTAATAGTTGCTCCTTAAAAAGTAATAATATCCCATTAAAGAGCAGAACTTTTTACAAAGTAAATAGGTCGGTACACTATTTACCAAGAAAATTATTGATGGGTGAATTGATTAAATGTAAGAAGAAATTTGACTGAAATTTATTTCGTAAGTTTTCCCTTATTGTGTTTTTAAAATTTAAGAATCACTCTCAAGCGGTCATAATTTTGGTGTGATCAAAATGAAATATAATATCTGATATGATTTTAGTATTTTGAGTATAGAACGATATATAACGATTACAGTTTATATTTACTATGGAAACGACAATCAATATTGACATTTCAAAATTTAAAACAAAATTTTAATAAAATAAACTTTATAGTTATCTTAAAGAAGTAGAGTCTCTGTGGAAATGGCAAAATCAACACAAATTTCAACCAACTCCAAAAAAAGAAGGAGGAGATTCTATGTTCGACTGTAAAGTAATGTAACAACTACCCGAGTTAAATGTTTGAATACCCAGTATATAGTGAGTTGTATGCCAATGATTGAATTGTTAACAATTCTGCGTATTCGAATTGTTGACAATTAGTTTTCCGAGGAACATTTAATCAAAAATTATGAGAAAACTTTTGAGTTTATGAAAAAAAATATCAAACAAAACTTATTTATTTTAAAAGAAGATATTTTGTTTACAAATTTTTTTTCTATCTCTACAGTTTCAAAGATGTGTATAAACCCCCACCCCCCTTTCCGAGCGAAGGGAAACACGTTCCAATGGTTTCAAAGATAAGCAGTTTTGCCCATTTTGCCCAAACATAGTCCGATCTTGCCTAACGAACTTGACCTTACTTTTTTGCTCTAGAACACATTTCAGCTCGTTATCTCTTTTTGTTCTTGAGTTATCGTGTCCGCAGATGGATAGGCGGACATGCGGAAATGGCCAAATTTTATGAACACATATACCAAGCATTCATGCGTACGATCAATATTTATAAGCGTTACAAAGTCGTGATAAAACTTAGTATACCTTGTATATTTACATATACTAAATTATACGTAATCGGTTTGAAGAAGAATTGTCTTTTGGATTAAATCGGTAAATTGTTATTTTTAGCTTTTTAATGTAGTAACTTTTTGTGTTTTCTGAAGTCGGTTGAATTTTTTTTTTAAAGTTTTTTACAATAAAATATATTTCATGTATTCGTGTCAAACAAACACAAAATATAAAATATCTCTCTTAATATTAGAATAATCGAAAAATGCATAAGGAGTGAAGTTGTAGAAAATCAAGTTTGCTACATTTCATTATTTGATCATTTTTCTCAAACTCTAATGTGAACAGAGATATTTAGTATTTTAGCTTTCTATCTTTAATTTTAAATATTTCTGTAAATATTAGTGTCACAGAAAAATGATAAACAAAATTACAGTAAAACTTCGTACCTACAACATAACTCATAGTATATTTTTCGATTTTTCAAATATTCAGTTCTTTTTAACTATTTACTTTATTAATAATAATAATTCGGCTCTTTAATTGGGATATCATCACTTTTTAAGGAGCAACTATTATATGAAGTATCTCCCCGAAAACTCGGGCCTTTTTTACATTTATGTTTTTGATCGGATATCACTACTTTTTGAAAGGTATATGTATATATATATATACATATATATATATATATATATATATATATATGTTTATATATATATATATATATATATTTATGTATATATATATATATATATTTATGTATATATATATATATATATATTTATGTATATATATATATATATATATATATATATATATATATATATATATAAATATATATTTATATATATGTATATATATATATATATATATATATATATATATATCACTCATCAAGCCCTTTCATTTGATCCCCATGGGGGTTTATGAGGAAATTATGTAACTCCATTTGCGGTGGCCGCCGTATTGGATTTAGAATGACGTCACTTTAGTTATTATGTTTCACTCATCAAGCCCGTTCATTTGATACCCATATCATAGGGGTGGATGTGGAAATTGTAAATCTCCATTTGCGGCGGCCGTCATATTGGATTTCGAATAACTTTATATACTGTGTTTCGTTCATCAATCCCTTTTATTTGATACCCATATCACAGAGGTTAATGTGGAAATTATAAATCGCTATTTGTGGCGGCCGCCATATTGGATTTAAGATGACATCCTACACTAATGTAGATATCTAAATAATTTTGAGTCGGTGCTAAAAAATCACCATCGAAATGGAAGAAGGGTGGATCTGATTTTCGGTTAAATGTAAAAATTGCCCATTACCGAATTTAACCTTACTTTTTTGTTCTAGAACACACACACACAAATTTGCTGTTTATCTGTTTTCTTTCTTGGGTTATTACGTCCACAGACAGACGGACGGATATGCGGAAATAGCCAAAATGGGCCATTTTACAAACAAGCATTTATATCAGGGATTAATATTTTCAAACGTTACAAAGTCGGGACTAAACTCAATATACCATGTATATTTACATATACTGGGAATAAAAAGTTAATTTTTGGTGGCTTTCCTATTTTCTGAGATGTTTCGTTTGAAAAATTAAAGTTTTCTATTTTTTCCTATAAATTGAAACAGGTTGAATGCAACAAAAAACCGATCCAAATCTTTTTTTGATAAATTAGAAAAAATTTCTTTGTTGAAAAATTTATATATATTTAGATATATTGAACGTTCATCCAATCAGATAGTCGCACACACCTCCAAAGGAGGTGTCTTGTGATAACAAAATTTTTAGTTTTCTCCCATTTTTTCTAATATTTCATTGGGAAAATTGAATTTTTTTCGAACTTCAAATATGTTTTGAGATATTTCGTGTCGAATGCAAACAATCGCGTTCTTATCAAATGTCTGGAAATGCCTCATACTTCGAAACATAAATTTAATATTTGATTTTCCATATGTTCCGTTGGGAAAATTAAATTTTTCCAAAGATTCTTATTTAAAGTATCAAAAATTTCGCGTCGAATGCAAAAAAACCGCACCCTTCTAGCATTTCTGGAAGTGGAGCAACAAAGTTTTATAAAATCGCACACTCTTCTCACTAATGGTATGTGCTAACATTTTACTATAAATATAAATTATACGGACCAATCATAGAGCAGCAATATTTCCTATGTTAATTTTATCAAAACAAAAATGCGAAAGTTTTCCCATTTCCCGATATAAATTTCGTGATTTCATAATTTTCCCCGTGCCTTGGGTACTAGACATAACTCTATGCCAAATATCATCTTTAAAGGATATCTGGTGTAGGCCCTACGTTTATATCCTGTCTAATGAAAATTGTTGGCGTTCCCGCTATTTTACGGTTTTTGAACCGAAATAACTTTTTAACTTGAATTGAAAAAACAGTCTCTTATAATTCCCTAAATAGCTTATATTCGAAAATTCAGCACTATTACTCGTTTCGTTCAGAAGATATTTCGGGGTCAAATCTACTCTGATATTTCCTGTAGTAATAGTACGGTAAGTGCGAAGGCAAAGAACCCCTTAAACTCGGCCTGTCGCACTACCGTGCTCTAGATTGAAGCAATAAGAAAATCAGTTACTATACAGAAATATAATTTCGATGAATATGAATGAATTGATTCTTCGAAACATATACAATAGAGAAAATAATAATAATTTTTTCAAGGAAAACAAATAAACACATATTATTTCTTATTCAAGGCTGAAAGAATTTTTGTGCATTGAACCATCCGAATACTACAACATTATTATTGAAATAATATACGACATCCAGATCCAGAGGACAAACTTTAATGTGAAATCAAATAAGCATATACCTCGATAATTTGTGTCATATGTAAAGAATTTAATACTAGCTGACCCGACAGACGTTGTCCTGTCTTAACTATGAATATTGAATTCGAATTGGTATAATTAATAAAAAATAATTATTATTCCAAAAACATATTGTTTATTATTCTAATGCTTTATGATACACAACATTCTCAGTTTTATTTTCTAGCGACTTCATCAATTGTTGGCGCATTAAAACATCTTGCGTGTTGTCCTGCAGGCGTCTTATCGGCTTTGATGACAATTTTGTGGTTATCAGATGGCATGCGGTCTAATGCGGTCGTGAATAATGAAACCAATTCGTTGTGCTGATGGAAAAACATTTGGAGTTGTTCCACAATTGGTTTTTTCACCGAATTGTTGTGTGCATAACGCTAATAGACTTGTCTTGCTGAATCACCCATAAAATAAATTTGCAAAAATCTGTAGTCACTATCCCACAATAAGGAACCTGTTAGATGATATATTTGACCTTAAATTTGTAAAGGTAAACATATATTAAATAGATGTAATATTGGATAGTGTCTAGTGTATGTTGCTCTCAAAATACTTTCTCAGCACACCCACTCTCCCATCAACTTTTTTAAACACACTCACTTCTTTCTGCTTTTGGCAATTTACCGAGCTAAAAAGTTCAAAAATACAAATGTACTTTAAGCCATTCCAATTGATACACCATTTCAATTGAAAGCTACCAACGTATTTTGCATCAGACACGTTCTAGTAAAAGTTTATAGTTTTTGAAAATACTTACCTTGAAACTTGGCTTTAATTTTTCTCGAATAACTTTTGATGCTTCAAATGACGTCATTTGAAACCAATTATTTTATTGCTCGATATGAGTCAAATAATGTTTAGAATCTTGTCCATTTCCCGAAACCAATGAATGTAGTGGCTCTTCTGGCGGTACCAATCAATTTGACGCTCGCGCAACACAATCCAGGGGCTTCATTTTTAAACTTAAATGCCTTTCAATATTGACACACAACGTTCATTTGTCCAATAGCAACGATTTGCTGAGAACTGTAATCGATTTCCATATTATAATTAAATGCAGCTCGATAGGGGTTAAACGCAACATTTCTATGTTGTTGATTCCGATTCCATCGATTCCGTTCAACTTCATTCCGCGTTTCTCGTTGCTTGTCAGTTTAGCTTGCTCCTGTATATCTTTCACTTTTAGCTTTTGGAGTTCTGCGACCTAAGTTTGTACGTCTAGTTGCTGGCATTTTTAAAAACAAAAATTCATATGAAAAATAAATTCGTTACGCAGGAGCTGCATCAACTTCCTAAGAATACATAAATCACTCTCTAGCGATCATAATTTTAGTGTGATCAGATTGAAATATAATATCTGACATGATTTTAGTATTTGCAAAAATTAAATTTATTAATAGCCAAAATAGAACGATATATAACGATTATTGTTTATAGTTACTATGGAAACGACAATCAAAATTGACATTTCAAAATTAAAACAAAACTTTAATATAATAATTTTATAGTTATCTTATTGAAGTAGAGTTTCCGTGGAAATTTTTTTTTTCGGACTGTATTATGAATCTAAAACATTCTCGAATCCACTGGAACACAGACACAAAATTTGAATCAAAATCGGTACAGCCGTCGGAGGAGCTCCATCACATACACACGGACAGAAGAATTTTATATATTAAGATTAATAAGAATAATAATGGGATTTTATCTCCGTTTCTGAGACTCCACGGGCTATAACAGAGAACACCCACACCTTTTTTTAAACCTTGAATACTTTTTAACCATACATGAATGATATGGTTGGAGCGCAAGGAATTTGTATACAGACTAGGAATTGGTACGTTGTTCGGCTGTAGCCGACATTGATAGGAACTCTGCCGATATTCATCCCACGTTCGTGAAGGGAACTGCAGATAACCTTCAAATGCATAGCCGGTTACTTCATTCTTAGCTGACAGTTTAGTAAATTAACCGCCCCATTAATTATAGTTGACAAACTGCCTCCGACGGGATTCGAACTCGCAACTTCCATACTACTACTACTTTCTAATAAAGCAGAAACAATGTTATGACTTCAATGTTTCATATAAAAAAACATACTCAGCTTAGGTAGTGATGAAACCCATCACCTTTGGATTATGGGCCAATGCTCTTGCAAAGCTATATAATCGCTAGTCATCTCGGTTAGCATAATATGACCGTTACCATACTAACAATGGATGGATAGACATAAAGTTTACATAAACATTAAAAATATCTAAATAGTCAAAAACAACAAGTAATAAAAACATAAGAAACACATGTACATCAAAGATATTGAAGAATTATGAGCATCCTATCGTATCATTTCGGCAATTTAGTAGGAATACCACTGGTCCGGAAGCCAGAGGTCGTGGTTCGATCTCCATCCCAGATGTGTATGATTTTTATATCAAATATTTCATGTCAAAATAATGTTACTCATGTTCAAACATATTACGTAAATGTCAAATTAGATAAACCCTATTCATCTACCTTTCTATAACATAACCGTGCCAGCAAACATAATAGCAATGGATGGATAGGCACAAAGTTTGATATTTTTTGTTCATATTATTAACCTTTGATATTTTTAAAGGCAGATGGTTTATTTACACGGTTCTTCTTTATTTAAAAATCTCTACTCGACTGCGATATCGTTGAGTACAGCTTTTAAAATAAAGATGAACTGTGTAAATGCTGGAAAGGACACACAACTAGATAGGGACATTATTATTTCGCCCTCTCTCTTTCAGATGTATGGGCACTCCCCCTGTAGTTCTAATCCAATTAATTTTTTTTTGGACAATATTTTCATTGTAAAGGCACAACTCTTTTACAGTTTTATAATTGGTCAATCTTTTTTCTATTGAAATGTACTTACGTCAAAAATATTTGTAGTTTTTGTATAAAGATTATTAAGATAATCAAAGATAAATCTAGTTTTTTGTTTAAAATTAAATTTCTAATTTTGCCCCAATTCCAATTCAAGAAAAATTATTTGAATTTTATAAATACGTATTTCGACTACAAAGTATGAATTAGCTAATCATAACTATCTCCGGGATATGGAGTCCGAGATATGTTACTCATTGCTAATTTGTGCATGTCTCACAATGATTTTAAACAAGTTTTGTATTTTATATGATCGGTAAATAAATAAATAAATAAATATGATCGATAAATATCCGATTCTAATTGAATTTACAATTTGACTGATTGAATGTAAATCTGTATCTAGAATCTATGCCTAGAATCTATAAATCTATAATCTGAAACTTGTAATCTATAGATCTATAAATCTATTTGTTAGATGATTTACAATTGCTTTTATATGCGAAAATCGACCCAGTTAAAATATATTTGTGTTACACGCGCTTCAATAAACATACATTCAATTGTTTAAATGCTGATCGTGTAAAAATTACCTAGTGAATTTGTTTATAAATAAATTTTGTTCGACGATTGCAAAATAAATTCAATAATAATTATAATAGTGTCATTAAAAGTAAATAATTATAAATAGGCGTTATCGAGTTACGCAGCAACATAAATACTTTCGTATGTATCTAATTCTGTGGGGTTTTGTACCGATTTCGGTAGTTTTAAATTAAATTTGTCAATTTGTTCTTTGATTCGAATTCCGATTTGGCGACGACTTTGACTAACATAAATTTTCGAACAGTTTTGACAACTTACACTATATATACCTGATTGAAGGATAAAATTATTAACGAACAACAATCGGGTATATATCCCCATATATCTTTGACTCCATATCCCGGAGATAGTTACGATTAGCTAATTCATACTGATGATGACTACTTTGTAGTTGAAATACGTATTTGTAAAAGAGAAGTGGCAAAAATTAACAACGCATTGGATGAGTTACAAATTAAACTCCTTGGAAGGACAAAAACGATCGCACACAAGATTGAGGTTACGAAAAATTCCCCCATTAAATTACGACCATATCCGTACAACAATGAGAAGCAACGGGTATTGCAAGAGATGATTGAAGAGATGGAAGGCGATGGTATTATAGAACCATCCACATCGCCTTGGGCCGCACCCGTCGTATTACCGAAGAAGAAGGATGGAACCTTTAGATTGTGCGTCGATTATAGAAAATTGAACGACATCACAAAAAGCAATGCGTTTCCGATTCCAGATCTGCAAGAGATGTAGAGAAAAGTCAATGGAGCCAAAATATTTTCTACATTGGATCTCCAGACTGGTTATTTGCAAATTGAGATGGAGCCACAATCGAAAGAGTGCACAGCATTTACCACCCCAAGAGGACTCTATCAATTTCGCGCCATGCCGTTTGGACTGAAGAATGCTCCAGCTACGTTCCAGAGTTTAATGAACGAAGTTTTATCTGGATACATCGAAGATTTCTGCAAAGTTTATCTGGATGACATACTAATCTACAGTCGATCAGTCATGGAACATTGGCACCACCTGGATCATGTACTTGAAAGGCTAGAACGACATGGATTAACTTGTAAACCAAGCAAATGTGTCATTGGCAGCAACAAAGTCAAATACCTGGGACACATATTGAGCGAAGACGGCATTAACAGAGAGGATGAGAAGAACGAAGCTATAAGCAATCACCCTGTACCAAGAACACGACGACAATTACGACAATTTTTGGGATTATGTGGTAGGTACAGAAGCTTCGTAAAAACTATGAAGATATAGCTGCACCTCTAAGCGAAATGCTCAAGAAAAACATAAAGTGGCGCTGGCTAACATTGCATCAGAATTTCCGACGTCACCTAGTGACGTCGGACTGGGTGCAATACTGTTCCAAATGGAAGATGATGGCAAGACAACGAGAATAATAAATTACGCCAGCAAGAAGCTTGGACCCACAGAAAGAAAGTACGCCACTACAGAAAAGGAATGTCTCTCGATAATTTGGGCATTGAGGAAGTTTCGAGGATATCTGGAAGGAAGACACTTCAAATTATATACGGATCATGCAGCGCTCCAATGGCTGAACAAAACTAAGGATAGTCGAGCCAAATTGACAAGGTGGGCATTGGCATTGGGAGTCTATGATTACGAGATAAATCACGTCCCCGGAAAAGATAATCAAGCCGCCGATTCCTTGTCCAGACAACCACAGGGCAAGGCTGAAGATGAAGAAGTGGAGGACATTCCAGAGTGGGTGGTTGGATAGAGGGTAAAAACACCGATAACCCTCAACGTCAACACCCACACTTGATGATATTCGACGATGGCAGGATGAAGATCGTGATGTGACTGCCATCAGAAGATACATCGTTGATAACACAAATCCACTGAGAAGTAATCTACGTCGACGAGTGGACAGAACAAGAGCTAATTACACCGTAGCTGATGGGATCCTCTGGTACCATAGTCAATAGGTGGTACAAGAAGTGCCATTGGTTCCCGAAGAACGCCGACTTGGTGTTCTTAGAAGATATCACGACAGTGATGAAGCAGCACACCCTGGATGGAGAGAAACATATCGTCAAATCCGTAACCGCGTGTACTGGTATGGGATGCAAGATGACATACGCAGATATGTAAAAGGGTGTGATACTTGCGCAAGATTGAAGCTACTGAACAAGAAACTAAGTTCAGCAATGAGAAGTCGAAGAACTACTTCACCATGGGAGGTAGTCAGCATCGACTTTACGGGTCCATACCCACGCACATCACGTGGAAAGACAAATATATTGGTTGTGACTGATCTTTTCACTAGATGGATCGAAGCATTTCCATTGGGGGCCACGTTGACCTCGAAGATAGCCCAAGTACTGAAAGACAAAGTATTTAGTCGTTATGGATATCCTAGAGCAGTACTTAGCGATAATGGTCCCCAATTCAGATCAAAAGAATGGAAAGCAGTGAATAGAGATTGGAACACAGAAATATGGACCACTCCAATGTACCATCCACGAGCCAACCCCACGGAACGTCAGAACCAAGAGTTAAAGAAGTTATTGCGATTACATTTGTCGGATCAAGCAAACAAGAATTGGGACCAACAACTACACAAATCACTATTTGCGATACGAAACCGAGTAAATAGAACAACTGGTTTTTCGCCTGCCCAATTGTTACTGGGGGTAGAAATGAAGAAGCCTGGGGATTGGCAGATACAAGTTGAAGAAGAGCCTCAAGACATGCAAGAATGGGTCAACGAGAGAGGCCAAGAACCCAATGAAAATGTTGAAAGTGCTCGGCAAACAATATTGGCCAATGCCGAAGAAAACGACCAAGTGGAGAAGGGACTCAGTTATCAACCTGGAGAGTCCGCCTGGATGCGTAATCAAGTGCTCAGCAGTAAGGTGGAGGGTGTCCATAGTGGATTGGCACCAAAATGGAAAGGACCTTACAAGTTTACCAGCTGGAATCTATATACTGGATACAGTGCCTTCCACGAAGATACATGGAGGTCTCTTGAAGCCAGCCAGTGCAAGGACCACCGCCAATGGGAATCTGGGAAGATTGAATGTGGGGAGCGAAGTGTTCGGCCAACTTCTTCCAGATCGATTGGGGAGTCAAACGCATGGAGGTGATGGAAGACGACGGGATGTAACAAGTTTGGACGAGCCTGAGGCCAGAGCAATAGGGCCAGGGTACGACTTGCGGCCAAGACGACCGGCAATCAACAACAAGTGCCGTTGATGAAGAGTGAAGAATTAATGTGTACGTACACTTTTAAGTGATGTAAATAAATAGTAAATAATACTAGCTAAATGTACTAGTACAATTCAAATAATTTGAATAGTTCTTAAGTCAAAACTTGGTCGAACAAATATAATGGCAAATTAGAAAATGTGTGTTGGAGTCTAGAGGGGGAGATTTTGTTGTAATGAAAATTATTGAGTATAATTTTTCTGGATCCAACACACATTTTAATTATGATATAGAAGAATATTAAGTAAGATGTTTCGAAAAATATTTAAGAAAACGATAATTTTCTCCTTGGAAAAATAAGGAGTTTTTTTTCCTCCAAGTAAAAAAAGAAAATAATATAGTTCATTTTATTTCTTTTCTTAAACTAAGTTTTTTTTTTTTAAGTCGAAAATTGAAAAAGTAAATAACTGCTTTTGATTTAAAGTTTTTCTTTTTTTTAAAAAAATTATCATATATAATTTAATTTAAAAAAATCAAAAGTCATACAAATTGAATGTTTTTGATAAATAACATAAATAGATCAGAAATAAATAATTTTGTAAAAACAAGCTTAAGTAAACAGAATAAGCAATTTTATGTATTGTAAAATTGTGTATAGATTTTGAATTCACACTTGCCGTGTTCATTAAGTCGGTAGTTAAATATCAACCAAGCGGGGAGTGATTATGGTTCAAACCTTAGGAGAGGTATTATAATTTTTTATTAATTTTATAAATAACATTCCGATTACGTCCATGGTTGTTGATAAAATATTCTTGATGCCTCCATGCGAAAATATATTGTAAAAAAAAAAAATTTAAAAAAAAAACAACAATGTTCTCGAAAGATCTTGACGGGTATATAAACCGGTGACCAGTGTTGATTCATATCGGTATTAATTCGACTATTGTCTGATTAGTTTCAAAGTTTCAAATCGACTATTGTCTGATTAGGTTCAAAGTATATATTTGACTGTTGTTTAATCGGTTCAAAGTATATAATTGTTGCTCAATCCAGATCAAGTTAAAGTTGGATTTGTATAAGTAATTCAAAGTTTGACATTGTGTTGAAAAATTAGAGTAATTGTTGAAAAAGAAATTGGATTCTCATTTTTTTTCTAAGCAATAAAATCAGTTTTTTTTTGTTTCGTAAAAACTGTTAATTTAATTTTTTTTTCTTTTCTTTAAAAAAAACGTGCATGTCATTTCAATTACAAAATATTTTGTAAAACTTTTTACTAATATATATTTTTCTTGTTTTTGTCGAGTATCTGAATCATTTGCAGGTTCGGGCAGCGCTCCTTTGAGGTATAAAGAGAGCCAAGATACCGCGACAAGTAGCGACTGTGACAGGACCAGGAGACGCATTGAAGAAGAAAGGAACCACAATGACAAGCCGCAGCATTTCCATGCCACGTCTGCTGAGATGATGGAGGCCGAAGAGCTGGACAGCACTAGGACTAGAGAGGTTCTACAGGCAAGATGGGAGGAGCACCAAACTAGGCAACAAGGAACAGCGACTTCAAGAACTCAAGGAACAGCTAACCTCACACCAGAATTACGTAGAAGTGTGATCTCCGATCCGGAGGAGCCAGCTGCAGCAAGCATGGAAAAGATGCTCGCAGCATTGATGGCTAAACTTAATAATTTGGACAAGACGATGGCCGACCAATTTCAAGGATCTGAAGCAAGAATGGATACAGCTATACAGCTATATATATATATATATATATATATATGTATATATATATATATATATATATATATATATATATATATATATATATATATATATATATATATATGTATATATATATATATATATATATATATATATATATATATATATATATATATATATAGGGTGAATCAAACCAGGTGCATAATAGCACACGCCTCCATTTCTTTCTATGATGCTCCCATTCCCCAATGACATCCAATTTAATTCGATAAATTGATCATCTCCCCGAAACAAACGAAGATCACTCGTGATTGGCCCAACGATATGATAAACACCAAGGCACTCAAAGTGGAGTGCTAGAAGAACATGTGTTTTAATATTAGAAAAATGTGTTATAATACGTATTACTAACACAGATATTATCATAATACTGTTGTCGTGGTAAATTGATTTGATTTAATAATATATAATAAAACTAGCTGATACACACCCACATCGCTCGACCCGATTCGGCTTCGCATGGTTAATTACTACATTTCTATCTGAGATTATTGATTGGAGAATCGATAATATACAACAACCAAATATGGTTATAACCATATTATTACAACACCTCACACGTGAGAGTTTAAAAAAATATGTATAATATGTCTACTGTGATATGTAACTTTGGTGTATTAACTTAAAATTAAATACGTAAGCCATGAAAGTAAATTTGCTTCGAAATATCTTTATTATTTACACATACGAAATTTTAATTAGGATGTACTATACATATAAACCTTCCGGAAAAAAATTTCTACATGATATTAATTTTCAAATTTTGCCAAAACTTTTTTAATATTATTGTGAGACATGCACCAAATTAGCAACGAACATCATATCTCTAACTCCATATCCCAGAGATAGTTACAATTAGCTAATTCATACTGATTATGACTACCTTGTAGTCGAAATAAGTATTTTTAAAATATCTACATGATGGTGTAAACCGTTTCAAAATCCGTTGCGTGGTTTAGAAGGAGCTAGCGGATAAACATACAGATAGACGCGGAAGACGACTTCCTTTTGTATTATGTATATAGATCTATATATAGATACTAGCGTTCCCGACAGACGTTGTCCTGTACACACGTCTTAAATTTTAAAATTTTAAACTTTTTTTGAACATTTTAAATATTTTTTTTGGACTGAATTGTGAATCTTAACCATTCTCGAATCCACTGGAGCACACACACAAAATTTCATCGAAATCGGTCCAGCCGTTTAGGAGGAGTTCAGTCACATACACACGGACAGAAGAATTATATATATATTAAGATAGATATAGATTGCCCAACTTTAATTTTGTATATTCGCATCAGAGTTTTTTCGAACACATGCCGCCCACTTAACAAATATTAATTTATAAGAACATGACAAAAAGATAAAAGTACGGATAGCATCCATTCATCTAGGCATACAGGCTGGTTGAGCTGATACATAAATTCAAGTATATATGTTACGGTAAATGTACACTCTTGGGAAATGTACACTTTTACCGTAAAAAGTATACATTTCCCAAAAAGTTAGGTATATGTCAACTGAATATACTGTATATGTACATTTCCCGGTAAATGTGTACTCTTGCCTTCACGTTTTGGTAAATGTATACTCTTACCTTCATGTTTTAAGGAAAGTTGGAAAATTTTGGTAAAAATATGCAAAATTCCAACAGAGAGAGCTAAAACATGATGAAATTAGATGATAAAATATATACCCAACCCAACCAGGAATAACCCAACTCGACCCAACCCAACTCAGCCCAACCCAACCAGACCCAACTCGACCAAACCCAACTCGACCCAACCCAACCAGACCCAACCCAACTCGGCCCAACCCAACCAGACCCAACCCAACTCGACCCAACCCAACCAGACCCAACCCAACTCGACCCATATCGATATCTCTATTTCGTATTTTGTATGCTCACATTTACCAAAACGACATGGTCATTGTGAATTCAATGTACATTTCCCTTCTTTGAAATTGTAAATGTTAGTTGAATGCACATTACCCAAACGAGGAGGCAAATGTGCACATTTGCCGGAAAATGTGTACATTTTCCGCAATATCTACTTTTACCGTAACATATACACTTATGAAAAACAATAATAAGATATTACGCGGTAGTGTGTTGCTTGTTGTAAGGTTGTGAAAACTTTTTGAAATAAAACATCAAACAACTTATTTTGAATTCAGATGATTACCACACAATATGTATTTATTATACATAAAGCTTTCATCACATCACTACACTTCTCATATAACGTCAAAATTGTATGTAACGGTGGGTTCGTACTATTCATTTTTATACCTGTTCAAATATGTAATATATATAGTAGTAGTAGTGGAGGGGAGGTCGAAGCCTGACAGGTAGGTTTTTGTAGGCCTTTTTGCTGACCCCTAAAGGAACAAATTTGTATGTAGAGTAGGAATTGGTAGGTTGTGCGACTACAGACGACTTTGATAGGAACTATGTCGATATTCATCTGGAGTTTGTGAAAGAAGACAGAAAATCTTCGCAAGCATAGCCGGTTACTATTGTTCTTGTCCATACGCTGACAGTTTAGTCAATTTCCCATTATATTCTTTTTAAATTAATTTAATTGACAAACTGTCAGAGTTGGGAATATAACCGGCATCGTTCCAGCTCTGAGTAGAATACCTTAACAACTTGACCACACGGGTTGGTATATTATAAATATATATATATATATATATATATATATATATATATATATATATATATAAATATATATAAATATATATATATATATATATATATATATATATATATATATAAATATATATATATATATAAGAGCTGATTAGATTTTGGAATTGATTGGTACAGTAGTGTTCTTCTTTAAAAATTCTTTAACAAAATATGTTTTGGAAAGTTTCGTTTTTGGGATTATCATAAATATAGTCAGCATAGTTTTGTAGGACTTCAAAAATTCAAGATCTTATAAAAGCTCAGTTTTCGATAATCAGACTGAAATAAAAAAACTTCCCAATATTTTAAAACCTTCAATTTACTTAACGAAAAGTTGAAAAGATTGATTGGACCAGTGCAAAAACATTAATAAATTCTTATAATATTTTTGAATATTTTAGTGAGCTAAGTTATTCAGTGCTCAAATTTTTTAACGAAAAATATAGTTTTCAGGTGTAAAAATGTCCAACGACTTTTCATCTTACGAGTCTCATCCCCTATCCACCTTTTCAATAAACTCCATGACTTTTGACTCACCAGTATACATCACCTGTTAACAACTTCACCACACGGGTTGATATATATATATATATATATATATATATATATATATATATATACATATATATATATATATATATATAAATATATATATATATATCGACCGTTTTTTTATTTCGTCCGGATATCGAAAACTGAGGTTTTATAAGATCTTCAATTTTTGAAGTACTAAAAAACTATCCTGACTATCTTTATGATAATCCCAATAATGAAATTTGCAAAAAAATATTTTGTTAAATAATTTTTACACTACTGTACCAATCAATTCCAAAATCTAAAAAGCTTTTAACATTAAAAAACAACGTCAAATGCCGCCGTAAAAATTCATCGTAAGAAATCTTTCAAAATTTTTCAAAATCTACAATCAAAATTGTATCGGATTTGGAACGCATAAGATAAGACTCGCTCTACGTTTGTGGTGGGAAGAACTCGCTCCCCTCACGTGTCTCTACTGCCGCTGCGTTCATTCCCCACCATTTCTTATTCCGTTAACGCGCTTCTCTAATTGGCTACTTTATTTAATTAATATATAATAACGGTGGGTCAAGTGCAAAATGTCCAAGGACTTTTCATCTTAGAATTTCGTCCCCTATCCACCCTTATAAAAAACTCCATGACTTTTGACTCACCCTGTATATCTACTTAAGTTGGCTCCATATGGAAAACTTTTTTATTATATGGTTTACGATAAAAGGTTATTCTTTATAAAAATCTCTCGAAAATATTGACATTCAGCTATTCACTTTTGACATCGAATGTACAGGATGTCTACAAATAGAAAAAGTTCGATAGAAAAATTTTTATTACTTCAATTTTTAATTAAATTTTGCAAATCCTACTTACAAAACAGGTTATCTGTTATCCTAATTAACCAGTCATCGTACTTCAAATGTTTATTCGCTAATTTGAAACATTTAATGAATGATATGTAATAAAGTAATTAATACAGAACATCTATTTTTCATACATTACATTACAAATACAATTATTATTGTTGACGAAAGTAACAATTGTTATCTTCAGTTCGTTTTTGTCACAGCGTATCCACCTTCGCGTTCCATACATGTAATTGTTATTTTACAAAATTCTTTAAATACACACCTACATATCTCGGGAGTGATTTCTTGAACCGTTTCCTTTATTATCTTTTCTAAATGGTCTACATTTAGAACAAAAATATACAAAATTTAATTTAAAGTTGAAGTGGTCAAAATATTCCTATCGAACTTTATCAATTTGTGAATGTATCACCCTGTACATTCGATGTCAAAAGTGAATAGGTGAATGTTAAATTTTTTAGTATAGGTGTTCATAAAATAACCTAACTAGTCCATTTTTGCATTTCCATCCGTCTATCCGTCTGTCCGTTTGTCCCTCGTCACGATTACTCCGAAACCAAAAGAGATTACGAACTGAAATATTTTGTGTGTGCTCTAGAGCTAAAAAGTGAGATCAAGTTCGTAAATGGACAAAATCGGACAATGTATCCCATCATCAGGGGGAGGGCTTTCTCTCTTCGAAACCGTAAGAGATAGAATAAACGTTTTAAAACAATAAATGTTCCCTTTTAAATAATTATAGACTGATAAATTTGGCACAATTTTAACCAAAAACTAAAATAAGCAGTTCACGCATTGATAATAAACTCAGTATATACCAGGTATTTAAACAGTTAACTCAGTTAGTTGTTATTTTCACTTGTTTTAATTGAATAAATTTTGCATATATTTGAAAGTTTTCTTTGTTCGCAATTCATGAGGAACAGTTGTGTAAAATAAATAAATTTAAAAAACTAAAACCGGATTACGAAAAAAGTTTGAAGAGCCTTGTAAAAATTTATCGTAGTCGAATGCACAAATGCGATAAACAAAGCAAACCTATAACAATTCCTGACTTTCGATTACTATATTGACAAGCTTCTTTAAACTTGTTTCGTGCTTTTTTCGTAGTCAGTTTTCAATTTTTTAAACTTATTTATTTAATATAGAGCACGGTAGTGCGACAGGCCGAGTTTAAAGGGCATTTTAAAAAGAGTATTAAGATAAGATATTTAGAATCAAAGCCATTAAAGTTTGCAATTTGTTTAATATGGCTTTTTATTTGTTTTTTTTTTTCTTTCAAAGAGAACCCAAGAGACTGGCAACATTGAACAAAATAAATGGTGCAAACTAACATACTTCCGCCCATGCACAAATAAAATAACTAGAGAATTAAGGGATCTTGGGGTCCATATGCACACATTAAATAATACATAAACTCTTTCTATTTGAAGAATATATTTACACTTTATTAATTATTATACATAAATTAATTGATTTAAATAATTACACACAGAGTAATGAATATATATTGAGATTGTTCTGAACTAATTGAAATAATCGTTTGTAATGAACTGGATCATAATCTAAAAACAGCGCTTGTTAGTAAAAATAAAATTAAACAGTTACTGGGCAATCCAAAGGATAAAATTATCTATCGTCGCCAAATCGGAACTCGAATCAAAGAACATCTGGCTCATGTGAAATTTGGGAGAACCGTGTATAGCTGCGCATGTTATTGAGAACAATCACAAAATTGACAAATAAAATTTAAAACTACTGAGACAATCTCAATGTGGAATTATTATTCACCTAGTTTAAAGTCAAACTTAAAAATATTAATTAATTACAATTTGAGAATCGTTGACATTGGGTTGAAAACAAATAACAATAAAAATAATAATAAATAAACATTAATAAATTAAAAAATTCAACAATTGACTCAACTGTTATAGTCAACAATCCCAAAAAAATGAATAAATAAATAAATTTGTATAAAAATAATAATTATTAAATGTCCCATATATAATATTTATAACAATATCGCTGGCCCTCTGGCGGGAGCCGAAGGCATCAGGTGATCGCATATAAATCTTGACAAGCAACGTAACCATCACTAAGCCCGCGCGAAACCATCCTATTTGGCCAATTTGGCGTGAACCACGAGCTGAAACGAAAACAACGACCATGAAACCATTCAAACAAAGAAACAATTAATTCAGATCATTCTCTCCACAACGATAGTGAGAACTACATCGTCGAGATTGTTAATTAACAAATATTAAATTAAAATAGAATTATTGGACACGGTTGTCGAAAATAGCACAAAAGGAATTTCAATTTTCGAATTAAATATAAAACAAAACAAAAAACATTGGTGCAATATTTTAATAGTTATACGAACAATTATCGATTTCAAAACATTATTCGACCAACCTCGTTTGGTTAAACCAATAAAGGATCAACCGAGAGGAAGGCCGAACAACGAGTTGTTGTGTTTGTTTGAGTTAAGTTGAGCGACCCGTGTTTCATCAACCAACACATGGTTCCCATTTGGCCACCATACTGGATGGCACATTACTAACGAGGGTACCATTATCCAACGCCGGTTCGTAACGTTGTTAAACCACACGATATTTGAAGGCTATACAATAACGTAAAACACGAACGACTGCTGGTACGAACTCACCTGGTACGAACGGCGTAATTGGCCTCAAAGACATACTGCGTCCAACGATCTCCTAGTGTTCATGGCTCTTCACAGGCAACCTACAAGTGCACCAGCTGGTAGTGGACATTAATTCAGGTGACTAAAACTCTATTTAATTTAATCATTCTGTTCATTTTCCCGTTGTTCTCCTAAAAGAAATATTTATTGTTGGAGGTTAAATACTATTATCAAGAATTACGTTTTTTTTGTTTGTTGTCTGTTATATTTTGGGTTGCGTGTCGCTACGACACTCAACTCCCTTTATTAATAATTAGTACTAGTAATTTTACAATAGTCCGACTAAATCTGGTTGTTAAATTTAAATCAAACCAGGCTCAACCTCATTCCGAAACGTGAACACTTGCTTCGTCTTGCGCCGGTTGAAACGCCGACCATAGTAAGTAGCGATCACGTGCATTCGTGGAGCCAGGTGGTGGATTGTACCGAAACAAAAAACGCTTGGAAAACCGACCACTTCGCCCACTCTGACAAACGGGATAACTGCCTTCGTTGACACCCCTTAGAACATAAACTAAAATACTAACACCGACACAACCAGGCTTCGTCGCACATATTTATTTTTTTTTAATTTCTGTTTTCGAAAACAAAAGAATATATTTTAAACCTTATCATTAGTTCTCTAAACGACAAAATGACATGCCAGTTTATAACGTATTGTGATTTTCCTATTCACGTATTTATTTAAAACAATTCATGTCCATTAGTGGCGACCACGCTACCTTGTGTATGAAGGTGGATTCGCCATAATATATCTAGAGCACGGTAGTGCGTAAGGCCGAGTTTTAAGGGACACATTCGGACTTTTCACTACAGTGCTATTTCTTCACCTTAATTTAGGCTCATTTCGTAGGTGCTGTATCTTTTGAACGAAAAGAGCTACAGTGTTGATATTTCGAATATAGATACTTTACGGAATTATAAGAAACAGTTTTTTCAATCAACGTTAACGAATTAACCGTTAAAACGTTATTTCACTTCAAAAACGCAAAATTCGTGGGAACGCCCACAATTCTTGGTAACTAATAGATCAATATTATACGATACTTCAAGATATGCTGTAAAATTGATTTTTGGCATAACAGGTAGCTGTAGTACCCAAACCGGCGGGAAAATTGCGAAAACTCGGAATTTGTATCGGAAAAGCGGAAAATTTAACATTTTTTTGTTTTAATTAAAGTTAAGACTGTATCATTAGTAAGGAGGTACCGTCAAATGAGGTCAGAAAGCTGGTGGATCACTGCAGCAAGCATCGCATGCCTTTGATAATCGGCTGTGATGCCAACGTGCACCACGTGATATGGGGCAGTTCCGACTGCAACAAAATAGGTGAGTCCCTCTTAGAATTCTTACTAGCATCCAATCTCGAAATCCTAAATGTAGGCACAACGCCAACTTTCGTAACAAGAGCTAGAGAAGAAGTGTTAGATATCACTCTGTGTAATCTGTCGACGGGGCAATGGGTCAGAAGATGGAGAGTTTCGTCAGACCCATCCCTGCCTGACCATAGAATCATTAAATTTGAACTAGAAGGGATCACCTCGGGAACTTGTGGTATTAGAAACCCGAGTAAGACCAACTGGAATAATTACGTCAGCAACTTGGAAGACAATCTAAGGTTAATGAACTCCAAAGTCAGGAAGCCCCTGGCGCTGGAACAGGCTGTTGACGAACTTGATGAGGCAATTATGGAGGCATATCGATCCACTTGCCCACTGATCGTTAACAAAACCAAAAGGCAGGTGCTTTGGAGGAATACCAATCTCTCGTGGCTCCGTAGCGAGACTCGCAGGCTCTTCAATAGAGCAAAACTGTGTGGAGATTGGGACACTTACGCGGCAAAATTAACCGAGTATAACAAGGAGATTAGGAAAGCTAAACGGAACAGCTTCATAGTGTTTTGTGCACAAAGCTTTATCCCGAGACACTCAATCCGGGGCACAAGCACTCAAAAGGCCGGATGGAAGTTTCACGGAGGACGAGGAGCAGAGGGCTCTTCTACTCCTGGAGACTCACTTCCCCGGCAGTTCTCCTACTCAGGGGCAGGAAGATTTGAGGGCTCCATGCAGAGCGACTAAAGAGAACTGGAACAGGGCTGCAGAAGTCTGCACCCCTGGGCGGTTGAAATGGGCAATTGACACATTTCAGCCTTTCAAACCAGCCGGAGTAGATGGCATCTTCCCCGCCCTGTTACAACATGGGCAAAATGAGATTTTGCCTCATCTCCTCCGGATCAGTAGAGCCAGCCTGGCGCTAGGGCATATACCTAGCCCCTGGAAAAGGGCCTGAGTTACTTTCATCCCCAAAGCGGGAAAGAAAAACCAGTGCCATCCGAAGTCTGTTCAACCCATCAGCCTTACAACGTTTTTCTTGAAAACGGTGGAAAAGGCGGTGGACAGTTGCATCCGAAGTCAGGTGCTGGAAAGGAGGCCTTTGCACCCCAACCAGCATACGTATAGGGTAAGCACTTCCACAGAGACGGCCCTCTACGAACTAACGACCGCAATAGAGCGGGGTTTTGATGCGAGAGAAACGACCATGTGCGCGTTTCTTGATATAGAAGGCGCTTTTGACAATATCTCACATGAGGTAGTCAAAGCATCCCTGGAGAGACGGGGGGTGGACGTCACGATATCCAGATGGATAGGCGAGATGCTCGCTTCCAGAACTGCGGAAGTGAGGGTGGGGGAGAGAACCATCCGGGTCGGCAAAACGCGAGGCTGCCCACAGGGAGGGGTCCTATCCCCTTTACTATGGAGTCTTGTAGTAGATGACCTGTTGCACGGGCTCACGGATCAAGGCATTACATGCATAGGATATGCCGATGATATCGTGATCCTGGCAACAGGGAAGTTTGAGAGCACGGTGCGTGACCTCATTCAAAGAGGGTTAAACGCTACAAGAAAGTGGTGCCAGTCAGTAAGGCTGAGCGTCAACCCAGCCAAGACCACTGTGATGACATTCACCAAGAAAAGGAAACTCCCGAAACTCCAAGCACTACACCGTGGTGGCGTGGAGTTGGAATGGAAGCAGGAAGTTAAGTACCTAGGCATTACCCTAGATTCTTAGCTACGGTGGAACCGACACTTGGAGGAAGTAAACTCCAAGGCAACCAGAGCCCTCATGGTGTGCAGACGAATTGCTGGCAAGTCTTGGGGATGTACACCAAGAATCCTGCGATGAATGTACACCATGATGGTGAGACCAGTCATCACCTATGGAGCGGTGGTCTGGTCAAAGAAAACCTAAATCGCTAGAGCAAGGCAAGGACTCGCTAGAGTACAGCGTCTGGCATGCCTGTGTATCACAGGTGCCATGAGGTCATGTCCAACGGCTGCGATGGAGGTCATAGTGGACCTCTCTCCCCTGCATCTAGCAGTGGAGGGTGCAACACAGAAAGCGTTGCTAAGAATAACGGGAGGCGAAAAGGCCTATAGGAGGGCTATTACGGGTAACAAGCCCCTAACCTCTTTGTTAGACCTACCCCGAGGTAAAGCAAGTGGGAAGTTCAGCTTCGATAGGAACTTCACTACGGAGCTGAGCAGTAAGCAGGAGTGGAATGGGGAGGACATGTACTTCCTCAAGCCACATACCATAAAATGGTACACTGACGGGTCAAAGACCACCGAAGGCACAGGAGCGGGTGTATTTGGGCCTAGAACCAGTTACTCTGAACCCATGGGGAGGTTTCTCAGTGTTTTCCAGGCGGAAGTTCGTGCAATAACCAGGTGTGCTGAGTTCAACCTGAGCAGGAACTACAGGAAGCGGGACATAGTGATCCTCTCTGACAGCCAAGCTGCCATCAAAGCACTACGTGCATGGAGCATCAACTCTAAGATGGTGTGGGAATGCCTAGACCTGCTAAACAGGCTAGGCAAGGAGAATGACGTTTCTCTGAAATGGGTGCCAGACCATGCAAGCATTGAGGAGAATGAGACTGCTGATGAACTGGCAAGGAAAGGGTCGTCAGACCCTTTCATAAGACCTGAGCCATCCTGTGGAATAGGTGAGGTCTACCTCAACACAGCCCTCTGGAAGGCAGAGGAAGCAGAAAGAAACAAGCTTTGGGAAGATTCCCCAGAGCTGCGGCAGGCCAAGATCCTTCTCGGGCAGTATAACCGAAAGAGATTCGAAACCTGCATTAAGCTCACAAAAAATGAGCTACGAATCCTGACGGGCTTTCTCACCGGGCATTGCCGGCTGAATGAGCACCTCCAAAAGATGGGAATCATCAATGACGGCTCATGCAGGTTCTGTGAGCTGAAGGAAGAAACTCCAACTCATCTCTTACTTGAATGTAAAGCCGTGGCACGAAGAAGGGCTGCTTGTTTCGACCAGTACCTACTCCAGAAGGATGACTTACCATCCCTGCACCCCACCCAGATCCTCAAATTCCTCCGAGAATTGAGACTGGTTGAGGAGCTCTGAGGCAAGCCTCAACAGAGCAGTAGTAGGGGGTCACAATAGATCATGTTGGTCGCAGTGATTAATAACCTCCAAGTAATAATAATCATTAGTAAATATCCATGTAGAAAACATAAAAATGAACTATATGATATATAACTATTAATTTCTTTACCATATAGAAATAGTCATAGCAATTTGAATACAGCAGTTTGCATTTTTTATTACTAAAAGTTAAGCACATATGATTACATTTAGTTGTTGGATGGGTGACCCAACACTGTGTGAATTTGTTTTTATTTTATACACTTTTTATTGTAATTTTGTAAACATTAATTTATATTCTCATTTTATTTTAACTTTTTATTATATTTTGCATTGATCAATCATTATTTATTACTAGCATTACCCGTTGCAGCTTCGCCAGCAAAAATTTTTTAAAGCCCTTATAACCGAGCCCTCATGCTAGAATGATGCGGTTTTTTGTATTCGACGTGAAATTGCTTCAAACTGACGAGAAAAATCGGTAAACTTCAATTTTTTCAGCGCAACCCCCCGGAAAATTGGAAAAACATCCTCCAAAATTACGTTTTTCTGATCTATAAATGCTATAAAGATGGAATTTTCACTAATCGACTCAAAATAACTTCAAATTAACAGAATATTTTGAAAAATTTCATTCCCTACATCGCAACCACGGTTTTTTTTCATTCGACGTGGTTTCAAAATAACTGTATTATTTGAAGGAAGAAAATTTTTCCATCACAACCCTTCGAACTTGGTAAAAACACTCCCAAAACCAACCTTTTTGTTCTATACATGCAACAAGATACAGTTTTTTGCAATTGACGCTTAATAGCTACAAATTAGGAAGTTATTTCGAAAAACTTAATATTTTTTATTGCAACCTCCCGAAAAATCGAAAAAACACCCCCCAAAATTACGTTTTTCAGTTCTATATATGCTGAAATGATGGAATTTTCACCAATCGACCCGAAATAAAGTCAAATTAACAGATCACTTTGAAAAATTTTATTACCTATAACGCAAACCTCCGAAAATGGGAAAACACCCCTAAAACTGCCTTAAAGCATTTTGATCAGACTAAAAATATGACCGCTAGAGAGTAATTTATCTATTCTAAGGAAATTCGCTAGGATGACGTAGCTCCTGCGTAACGAATTTTTTTTGTGACGTGGAGCCAACGGGTCAAGTCATTTCTTCGAATCCGAGCTGCCAATCGCCGTATTGTCTTTTTTATATATATCAAAACTATTATCTTTGTTATATATCAAACTATTGCATCTAGCACGTTGTTGTGGATTATGATTGTTCAAAGACTGTTACGTTGATAATCAATTATTTGAAGAAGAAAAAATCGATTATTTTAGAAGTTATAATCGAAACAAATCAAGTTACATTTTATGTATACTAAATGTATTTACTAAATGTTATATAGTTATTTTAACAAAAATATATCACTCTTATTTCACATTAATTTGTGGCCTTTTATTAAAAAGGCCTTTGATCGATGAATATTATTGTCAATAATCCATTGTAAATAATGTACGCTTTCTTTTCAGTTTTCTTTGGCAATAACACTGCTTGTATACTTGGTAATACACCACCTTCGGCAATTGTTACATCAAATAATAATTTATTTGATTCTTCATCATTACGAATTGCTAATTGTAAATGACGAGGTATAATACGAGTTTTCTTGTTATCATTAGGCGTAAATTGATTAAATGTAAGAAAAAATTTGGTTGAAATAATATTTCGTAAGTTTTCTTTAGTATGTTTTTATTAAAATTTTATTAATAACATGGTAAGTTTTAAAATATTTGAAATCATCAAAAATTACGCAGGAGCTGCTTCATCTTCGAGCGAATTTCCTTCAAATACATAATTCACTTTCTAGCGGTCACTAATTTATTTCCTTTCAGGAAATTCGCTAAACAACTTGCCGCGTTATATAAAATTTTAGAAACATACAACAAAAATTTTACTTTAAGAAAACTTATTTCATAATAAATTTCAACCAAATTTTTTCTGACATTTAGATAATTTACCCCTAATTAATGTTTTACGAAGATTTAGGTAATAAAATTATACTTATATAATGAATGAATGAAAATTATTACTTAATATCGTCGTTTTTCGAAGTTATAATACAAAACGTCTTAGAATCTATAGTACCTAGCCTAAGCTTTACCTATAATACAACATCTTATTAAATAAATACATCGAAATCTATAAACATTTTACATCGTTTCTTAAATGGATAAATCTTATATAAAAAAACCATTGATATCTAAAATTAACCTAAGTTGGACGGATAAGCCGTCCCTAAAACTAGACCTTAAAGAAAATATTAAAATTCAGATTACACCGAATCAGTTGTAATCGACATCATGTGGCATGCGGTATCGTTTCCTGAAAAGCAACGTACGCGGGTCAAATTGGCCCAGTTCATTGATTTCCGGGAAAGGATTTTTGCGGGATGATTGGAAATAGGATTTCGAAATGGTTTGGATGAAAGTTTTGATTGTGGGGTGCCCAGTTTCTCTGTGGAGTGCTTCAGACGGGTATCGTAGGGGGACTTTCAAAATCGTCCGAAGACAATGATTTTGAAATTTTTGCATTTTCGCAAGCTGCGAAGGTGCAACGTTCGACCAGATTGGTGCAGCGTACGTGAGTACGGGCCGGAGTCGATGCAATGCATGGACTCCGATGCATCGTACTTGCAAAGTCGATGTTTCAGACGTTCGTCCATCCTACTCCTAGCGTTGAGTAGTGGGTACAACCCAGCAAACGATGCGTTTCCAAGGGCAAGACGTTTTTTAAGGTTCTGCGTCCAATTCAACTGCCTTTGAAGGGTTACTCCCAGGTATTCAACACTTTGAGTCTGTTAGATTTCAGTGTTAAACATCTTCAATTCAAGTGGGTAAGAAGAAAATTTATTCTTCTTTGTGAACAAGACGGACTGAGTCTTCGTAGGATTAATTTTGATTTTCCACTTCTTGAAATAGCTTTCAAGCGTGGATAGGCGGGATTGGAGGCAGATCGAGATAAGTTTCGGCTGCCAGGAAGTACAGTAGATTGCTGTGTCGTCAGCGAAGAGGGCCGTTTCGGTTGTTCGATCCTTCGGGATGTCGTTTATAAAATATCAAAAGAGGCGGGGACCAAGCACGGAGCCTTGAGATACACCAGCCTTGACACAATATTGGTTCGATGTACTTTGTTGGAGATGAATTTGGAATTTTCGGTTCGATAAGAAGGAAATCAGGAATTTCAGGATGTAGGTAGGTATGTTGAATTTGGAAAGTTTGTGGATGAGTCCATCGTGCCAAACCGTATCGAAAGGCTTTTCGATGTCCAAAAGGACCATGCTTGTGGACTTATTCCAGTGAAATCCAGAAGAAATATGGCCAGTGAGCCGGTGAAGCTGACTCACTGTTGAGTGGTTCGATCTGAAACCAAACTGTAGGGGAATTAATTGTCCGTGGATATTTTCATGCGACTGCAGCCGGTTCAAAACTACTTTCTCCATGACCTTGTTGAGAGATGGCAGCAAGCTGATGGGTCGGTAACTTAAAGGCAACTTGAGTTGTTTTCCCGGTTTCGGAAGGGCTAGCACTTTGGCAGCCTTCCAAATGTCAGGAAAATAAAGTCTCAAGTACGCAGTATAGATATAGCTTAGCTGAACAACCGTCTTCCGAGGAAGATAACGGAGAACAACATTGGTTATTCCATCCTTAAGTGCCTTCCTACACTTAAGTTTCCTTAAAATGTTTGAAACCTCCTGAGGTGACACGCATTTGACATCGATTGGGCTAATGACGGAAGAGCGAATATTTTCCAAAGATTCGGACACCATACGGGCCGTTTCTTCGTGATATTCGTCGCCATCGGTTAAACTGTGCGCCTTAGAGAAGGTATCAGCGAGAAGTTGAGCTTTGTCTGAATCTGGGTAGAGATACCCATTTTCTGACAGTAAAGGGGGCAGTCTATTGGAACGTTTAAGCAAACTTCTAGCAATTGTCCAAACACTATTGTCACGAGTGGTCAGAGCCGAAATCCTCTCATCCCACATTTCATCCCTGGTGCGCGTGACTTTTTCTCGAATATCAGCTCACATTCGCTTCGTGGCGTCATGGCAGCCTAACACTTTGCCAAAATTTACGCAATTTGTTCCGAGTCTGTATGCGTCGTAGTGTGTCATCATCTAATTTAAGTTGAAAGCCGATGGATCGAGTTTTCCTAGGTATAGATTTTTCGGTAGCAGCTACGAGATTCCTCATCAGTTTACTAACCGCCAAATATATTTGATCGGTTGTTTCGATCTGCGGAGTGATCAAATTTTCGGCGTTAAGTTACTGTTTGAAAAGTTTCCAATCCGGTTTCTCAAAGATCAACCGGGTCCGCAAGGTAGCAGCGCCCGTCATTTCACCTAGGGTGAAGGTAATTGGGCGATGATCGCTTTGCAAATCCAAGTGAACATCTTGGTCCGACAGAAGGTTACAATTCTTGAGTATCGTTAAGTCAATGGTCTGAGGGGGGCGGTGGGCAGCATCGGGATAGTAAGTGGGGTCCTCTGGGTACGCAACAATGAAGTTACGTTTGAGGGAATGCGCATAGAGTGCGTTCCCGCTAGCATTGTTCCAAGGACATACAGTTCCAAGACATTTTGCGAGCATTATAATCACCCATGATCACAGTGCGATCATGTGTCCTTAAAATACGGTCAATATCTTTTCCCTGTAAAAGTCTATCGGGGGATTATATAGAGATGTGACTTTATAATTACCACAATTTGCCGAAATTAGAACGGAGACGGCTTCGATATCACCGTCTTCGGGAGGCAAGAGAGAGTGTTGGACATCGTGTCGAACGTATAGACCCCGCCACCATTTCTGGTGGCACGGTCACGGTGATAGGTGTAGTACCCAGGAATTCGAGCTCTCTTGTCCGGCTTTAACCAAGTTTCGCTGATGGCAGCTACTTGGATCTAATGCTGTTGAAGAAATGAGTGATGCTCGGGAAGTTTGCGATGGATACTTTGAGAGTTCCATTGTAGAAATCGGATGTTGGATCTAGAAGAGGGATGGGACGCCATTTTCAAAGAGATGAAATGTCATCCTGAAAAGCACAAGAAGTTTTTCTGAATCTGATTTGCACGATTTCCATGCATTCTCCACTTCGATCCTGAGTTTCAGGAGGGTCACGAAGTCGAAAGTCGATAGACTCCAAGGGAGTTGGAGACGATGGAGGTCTTTCGAGGGCTTCGATTAAGAAGGGATTATGGGGTGAAATGGGGGTAGTACTCAAAATATCTATTACTTCTTTTTCGGATGCTCTCTTCATTGTCCACGGATTTGCGGTTGGATTTGGGGCCGGGACAAACTTCTTCGATGATGTTGCTGCTGCCGATGATGTACTGCTCTGCGCTGCTGGACCTCTGCTTGGCTCGTTGACCTCTTTACTACGAGGGAGGGCTGGGTATTCCCTAACCGAAGACGTGGGGGGTGGGCGCCAAAAGGGGGCGCCCGGAGCAGCATTGCGCTTCGCTCCTCTGCTGCCGCTGGATTTTCTCGGAGCCATTTTTTTCACAAATGCCAGCCATTCGGGACAGTTCATGGCACTGGCCGGATGGGAATCGCTGCAATTACAACACTTCGCCGGCTCCGACCTCTGGAGCCCACAAGCCTGTGAAGCATGGTTTTCGCCACACTTCAGGCAGCGTTGAACCCCACGACAGGACCGTGATCTGTGCCCGTAGGACTGACATCTGTAACATTGGATGGCCCCTCTTTTATTTTCGAATCGTTGGGTGGTTACAGGCAAGCCACATAACCACCGTATGTTTAGGACGCTATTGGCTTGCGTCCCCTTTTTTACTAGACGAGAGACTCGTATACTCTCGTCTCCCACCTTTGACAATAGCTGGGCCTTATTTGGCTTAAGGCCCTGCCGTTTTAAATCTTCGGCCACCATGTCATCATTATGGTGGCGCATCGTTCCATGAACCACGTAATTTGGCTCGTGGTCCTCTTTTGTTCCATATGAATGGAATGGAAACTGGATTTCTTCCAGTTTCTCTTTCGTTTTAGTGTAATCACTGTCCCTTTCGCAATGGACACTGATAGTCTTTGGCCCAAAAGTGAAACGGACAGTGCTGCGAGCTGCCGCTTATATGGCTGCCTCCACTTTTTCGAAGTTGGTTAAACCCATGTGAGCAACAATGGGTTTTGGCTTCTTCGGTTTGGGTGGAGTTGCTGACGCAGACTCGTTCACGTCCTTAAGGACGGAGAAGGAATTTTTTAGTTCAATTTGAACTTTTTTGGAAATCACTTGCTAATTCTCCACACGTCTAGGTCGCTTTTTCCCACGTTGCACCTGGAAGTCCTCGTCCATTGGTGTTGGTGTTCTTTTCTGCATATCTGCCACCGCCTTACCGGCGGTGGACGCCAAGGTATGATTTTCCGCCAATCTAAAAAACAGAAGAAAAAATCGTTAGTTATAAATAAAATTTTTTGAAATGCCTGAGTAAAATAATATGTATTTGATGATTGCACTAGGTACACCCAAAAAATATATTTTAGTTTACACTCAAATTTTGAATTTAATTCCTTTGTAAAACAAAGTCCAATAAGATTAAAAATAATCCTATTATCAGAGATTATTTCACAAAACAGTAACATATTAAAGAATTGTTCACAACAATGAATGAAAATATTGTTGGTATAAAAATAAAATAATAAATCACAGGTATAATTTGTGATAATATCCGATTAGCGATGTTGCTTGTAACAACATCAGACCTCGAACGTCTTTTTTCTCTTATACTTATATAAATTGTCATATAAATATTATATATATAAGTAAACTACCTTGTAGAAAACATAAATACAAATAGTTTTTTGTCTGTTTATTAACATATTAATAGATTGTTGATTAATATTGGGGTAAAAACTATTGCACTTCAACTCTATGGTCCATTCTGTAATCACACCGAGTGATTACAGACACATATATATATATATATATATATATATATATATATATAAATTTTACAGATGGTGATTGTCGACATCTATTAACTATGACCGACATTTTTGCTATACTATAAAGCTTCACTTTCAGCTTTCAGCTGACTGACTCATGCTAGAAAGTTGCGGTTTTTGGCACTCAAGAATTAAATAAATTACTATCTGGTTGTAACAATCGCCCAAGGTGGTGTATTACCAAATATTCAAGCAGTGTTATTGCCAAAGAAAACTAAAAAGAAAGCATAAGTTATATACATTGGATTATTGATATTAATATTCATCGATCATAGACCTTTTTAATAAAAGGCCACAAATTAATGTGAAATAAGAGTGATATATTTTTATTAAAATTAAGTATATATTAGGTGTTTAATTATGTGTTTAATTAAAACTTGATTTGTTTCGATTATTAGTTAAACTTCTCAAGTTATTAAAAACAATTTTAATTTTAAAACTATATGATCCCAAAAACTTTCTTTAACTCATGGTAATGGCCACGGCTTGTTGAAAACAGCAGTTTTCAATCTAGTGTTTGGAGTTAAGCGACATTGTTTAAAGTCAGTACTTGGATGGGTGGACATTGTGTGCAGTTTTTTTTTTGTAATTTTGTAAACATTAATTTATATTCTCATTTTAACTTTTTTATTATATTTCGCATTATATTTTGCATTGATCAATTATTATTTATTACTATTATTTATTACTATTATTTGCAGCTTTGCCCACAAAAACTTTGTTAAGTCCTTATAACCAAGTCTAATATATACTAAAAGGCTGAAAGAGAAGCTGACTGACTCATCTATATAAAACCTAACCCACTTCTAGACATGCTAGAAAGTAATGGTTTTTTGCATTCGACACGAACTTGCTTGAAACCGACGGAAAAAATCGGAAAAACACACTCCAAAATTACGTTTTTCTGTTCTATATATGCTAGAAAGATGAAATTTTCACCAATAGACCCGAAATAATGTCAAATTAATAACCTCCATCGCAACCTCCAGAAAATGGGAAAAACATTCCTAAAACTGACCTTTTCACTTCTATTCATGCTAGAATGATACGGTTTTTTTGCAATTGACGCGAAATTGCTTTAAACCGACGAGAAAAATCGGTAAACTTCAATTTTTTTTAGTGCAACTCTCCGGAAAATCGGAAAAACCTCCTCCAAAATTACGTTTTTCTGTACATGCTAGAAAGATGGAATTTTCATTAGTCGACCCGCAATATCGTCAAATTAACAGAGTATTTTGAAAAATTTCATTACCTACATCGCAACCCCCCCCCCCGAAAATGGGAAAAACTTCCCTAAAACTGACCTTTTCACTTCTATTTATGATAGAAAGATCAGGTATTTTATATTCGACGTGGAACAGGTTCTAGATAACAAAATTATTTGAAAAAAGTAAATTTTTCCATCACAACCCTTCGCAATCGGGAGAAGCACCCGTAAAACAACCCCTTTCCTTCTATTCCTAGCCATTTTAAAATAAATAGTAGAACGAATGCGGATATATTTACTTAATATAACATATCAAATACTGTCAAAATGTTGCAAATTTTAAAAAATCGGAAAATTTTATAAAATATATTTATTATATAAATAAATAAATAATAATTACTCTTATTCGAATAATTTTATTTTATTTTTTATTTAAAAAAAAAATTATATTCGGGGTTTTGGGAGGCTTTAATTAAATTTGAAATGTAAGTCCGACCCATACCCCCGAATTATAAACTGCACAGCGAGAACAACGACTGTGACGGTGGCTGTGTGTACCGTTACCGCGACTGTGACGGCGACTGCGTGTACCGTTACCGCGACCGCGACTAAATCGATTTCCGCGATAACTAACGCGGTAATTGGCTCTAAGAGATGCAATTGGAGCTGCAACTGGCGCTGCAACTGGAGCTACAATTTGAGCTGCAACTGACGCTGCAACTGGAGCTGCAATTGAAGCTGCAACTGGAGCTGCAACTAGAGCCAGAGATTCCTCTTCATCCTTACTAAGGATCATATCGCCGACAATACGAATGTCCGCGGTAGTTGACTCTTCTTCATCAACGTCCATTCTAAAAAATTAATGTGTAATATATATCCGATCAAAAACAGAAATGTAAGAAAGGGCCGAGTTTTCGGGTAAATCCTTAATGTAATAGTTCCTTCTTAAAAAGTCATGATATGAGAGTAAGGACCGAGCTATTTACAAAGTAAATAGCTCTAGACTTCATATAATAGTTGCTCCTTAAAAATTAATGATATCCCAATAAAGAGCCTATTTACAAAGAGGTATTTACCAAATTTTTTTTTACATTTAAACAATTTACCCTAATTACTTTTTATGGTAGATTTAAAAAATTTGGTAGATTAAATTATAAAAGTTGATTAAATTATATAAATTACCATATGTATATTAGTATGTAAGTAAACTACCATGTAGAAAACATAAAAAGTTAAAAATTCATCTAAATGAATTATCTAAAATTCATCTAAAATTCAATTATTTTTTGTCTGTTTATTAACAAACTAATTGATTGATTGATTAATATCGGGGTAAAAAATATTGCACTTCGACCCTATGGTTCATTGTGCACCCCCTCCTACCTCAGTCTGCCGAGACTCGCTTCTCCCATATGTTGGCAATAGCTTGGAGCTTACCTATCAGGCCCTCCCAAAGGTTCCTATATTCGGGGTGAGATGCACCGAATATTCTGTATCTGTATCAGTCAAAGATTATGTGACTGGATGTTTCTTTCTCCTCGCCACACAATCTACACTTAATTGAGCCGTTATGGAGTCCCATTGTGTGCAGATGCTTCCGCATGGGATAATGCCCGGTAATGAATCCGGTTACCCTTCGCAGCTGCATCCTGTTTAGCCTCAGTGCATCGAGAGATAACCTCTTTGTTGCACTCTGAAGCAGTACCTTCCCAAGCTCTTGCCACGGTACTTTTTCACAGTGATCACGGTGTTTAGCATTTGACCACTCGTTGATCACCTGTTTACGTCCTTGGAATTCCTAAAACAGGCTCTGGGCCTATGAAGGACATTCCAACTCCCTTCTTTGCTAAGGTTTCCGCTTTTTCGTTTCCTTCGAAACCACTGTGACCCGGCATCCAGATCAACTTAACATTGTTCCATTTTGCCAGTTTCAGAAGTTCCTCTAGACATTCCTTGACTACCCTCGAGGTGACCTAAGTTCCAGACAAGGCTTTTAAAGCAGCTTGACCTTTCGACATAATACATACGTTCTGGTTTATGTAGCCTCTACGTAGTTTCTCACGGACGCAAGCCAGTATGGCGAAGAATTCTGCTTGGAAGACCGTGGCATATTTCCCCAAGTTTGAGATTTATGTTTAGGTCTCTCACCGTAGATTCCCGCCGCTTAACAAACAAATGTTTTCATGTTAAGTTTTCACTACTGTCATGTAAAAAAAACGAAATTTTGCATGACAGTAAAAAGAAGAAAACACAAAATATAAAATATCTCTCTTAATAACAGAACAATGGAAAAATGTGAAAAGAATAAAGTTGTAAAAAATCAAATTTGCTACAATTCATAACCTTTTCATTTTTACTCAAACTCTAATGTGTACAGGGATATCAAGGAATTTAATTTTCAATCTTTAATTGTAAATATTTCTGTAAATATTAGTGTATGTAACACAAAAAACGATTAGATACAAAATTACAGTAACAATTAATACCTACAACTTTACTTCTAATAAATTTTTCGATTTTTCAAATAATAAGGGAGATATGTCGAATTTTGTGTTTCCACCTCCCTTAAAACTACCCTTTCCCCTTGTCTGCTTTTACGACATTTCATTTTGATCAGACTAAAATTGTGACCGCTAGAAAGTGATTTATGTATTCTAAGAAAATTCGCTAAGTTGAAACAGTTTTTGCTATTAATATAAGAAATAATTTTATTATATTAATAAATTAATAAATTCATTATATATTATAAAAAAAATGAAAAAATATTGATGTTTCGTTATAATTTCATGAAATTGAATTTGAAAACTATATATCAATATCGTCAGTTTACGAAGTTACAGTTCAATACGTCTTAGAATCTATAGTACCTACCCTAAGCTTTACCTATAATACATCATCTTACATCGAACAATAAACAAATACAATAAATACATCACAATAAATACATCGAAATCTATAAACATTTTACATTGTTTCTTAAATGGAACAATCTTATATTTTGTAACGATGGTGTAATTAATTATTTCAACAAAACAACTAAAATCACTAGATACAAACATATTCTAGGGTAATTAATTGCACCAAGTTACAACAACAAAAATCGCGGGCAATAACAACCAAAATAACCATACGCCATACGAAAAGGCATAAACAACTTCACTTCGTACGAGACATTCGAGCCGACAACAGCAATTACTATTATAACAAATTTCAACATTTGAATATTAAAACAATTTCATCAAATCTACGATTGGAATTAACAAATTCAAGTACAATTTGGATAATATAATTAATTGTATGCTGTTTGCATGAATTGCGAGAACATTCTACGAATACTGGACTGCACGTGGAATAACTAACTTGGCATCGTAAGTTGATTACAAGAACAATTATATTTAAGAAATTTAGATTGTAAAATAAAACAAGAATCATTATTTATTTTATTTTATATTTCATATCCCATATTATTTCGTTTATTTTATTCAATAAATACATTTTTTTTTTAATTCATACATTTTATTTATTCAGGTTATTTTCTTTTCAAACATTTTATTTTACAGTCTGGATATTTCACGATTGAATATGATTGTTGAATTTGTCGGTTAATTAACTGTCAAATTCAAATTAGTCCACTTACGCGTCAATAAGCCCACGCCTATCGACACCATTAGACTATCCACGGAATTCGGGTATATCTTGAGGAATACACAATCCACAAACACACTCATTAAACACTTTACACAACATTCATAATTCTATCCGCTTATCCAGTTAAATTAATCAGTTTAGTACGGATAGCGAAGGGCGTCACTTTTTTTTAAAGCACACTGATCATATTGTACGAGGCAATAGAGGGCTCAGTTGAACACTAATAGAACTGTCAAATTATTAATGGTTCAGTACCACATAATTATATGTTTCAGTGGCACTGTTTTATTTAACTTAAATTAATATTTCAAAAAAATAAAACAGCAATAAAATACAAGCAAAGAAAAGCGAAACGTTACATGGTAGCAGAGCAACAAATAATTCGATCTACAATCAACATCGAAATTTTATCGATTCATAATGAGTGATAAAGAATGTGGAACCAGCAAGATGCAAACTCGCAGCCAGTCCAAAAATAATACGGATAACGAGGATGAGCAAGAATTTCATTCGCCAAGACAAGCCGATCAACTTAAAACTCCCCAAACCATGCATATCCCAGATCAACAGCCATTAACCCCTGCAATGGAAGTAGCAGTTGCCAATTTTCACGCAATAAGAGCGTTACAAGCACAAATGTTACAGATAATGAGTACTCCGACACCATCTACAATGGAAATCAAATTAAACCATCATGAAATCACCGATAGAATACAGGTATGTGATGCCACTAATCCTGACAAAATTGTAGATTTCATCACGGAGGTAGATGACGCCGTAGAACTCGAGCTCTTAAATCAAAAACAATTTCTTAAATTTTTATTAATAAAAACAGCTGCTCGACTAAGAACCTACTGGTTGAATAATTACACATTGCATGAAAATTGGAACACAATGAAAGATGGCGTAATTAAATATTTTTTTCCGAGGCATATTTATGAAAACCAAATCACAAAATTGATCAAAAGAAAACAACGTGAGGGCGAGTCTTTAACATCTTACATAGATGATATTTCAAGAAAGAAAAAGTCACTGAACTACGAAATATCTGATTCGGAACTGACATATTTGATATGGTCAAATGTGAATAGGGATACATTTAAATACTTACATGTTATTCCTATTCCTAAAACACTTCAAGAACTTTCGGAAGCAGCACAAACGGCTCAAATACTGCAACATCATGGCGAACAGTATGCAAATGAAACAAAACTTCCTCATAAACATCAGGCCAATAATAACTCACATCCCACAGACAACATTCGTTTGGAAAATACAGCACAGAGAACAATACTGAAATACTGTTCTTATCATAGAAGTGCCACACATGATTCAAGCGAATGTAGAGTTTTAAAACGTAGAAATACAAAAAACTAAAAAAGCGCGTCCGATTATATTATAATGATAATAAAACTATCGTTCCAAAAATAAATCTTCCAATCATAAACATTAAAATCAAATCTGTTATTTTAAATACTCTTTTAGACTCAGGATCAAACGCAAACTTTATTCATAGAAAGTTTATTTCGCAGCTACAAAAACAACCAGGAGTTAAGATAATTAAAAATCAAAAACCTGTTCAAATGGCAGATGGAAACACAATGTACATTCGTCAAACAGTTCTAACATATATGAAAATACGACATCTGTCATGGAAAATAGAATTTTTAGTTGCACCCAATTTGCCAACAGATGCAATTATCAGAACTCCAACGTTAAGAGATATGGGAGCCAAATTAGATTTTGTCCACAGTGAAATACAATTTTCTTTTGATAATTTTCTCGCTATTCCATTCAATGAAAATAAAAACGATGATCTAAATATAACAATGGTACTCGAAAAACAAGCCGCGATGTCACCCAAAGAAAAGCAAGATATTCAATCAGTCCTGAAAGAATATCAAGATGTCCTCACAGATCGAATAGGTAAAGTGAAATATTATAAATATTCAATTAACCTTTTAGATCAAATTCCAGTTCGACGAAATGCATTCCCTTTGAACCCAATAAAGGCGAAAGAAATGGACGATCATATCAAAGCTCTCATGGATGAGGGGATAATAGAAATATGTATATCCCCCTACGCAGCTCCAGCTTTTTTAATAAAAAAGAAAGATGAAACTAATCGTTTATGTGTAGATTATCGACACCTCAACAAACACATTGAGTTTGACAGTTTCCCAACTCCTCGAAGCGAAGATGTATTTCAAGGTTTGCAGGGCTCTCAGATATATTCAGTAATTGATTTAAAAAGCTCATTCTATCAAATTCCATTGACACGTGAATCCAAACCAATCACAACTTTCACCGTTCCTCAAGGACAATTTTCATTCAATTACGTTCCATTTGGTTTAGCTGTGAGCTGTCAGTCATTGAATCGAATTATTACGGATATATTTGGAGATTTACGCTACAAATTCGTTATTCCATATTTTGATGATATTCTCATTCATTCAAGATCAATGGAAGAGCATATCAAACACATTAAAGAAGTATTAAAACGTCTTAGATACAACGGAATCACAGCAAATCCCAGTAAATCAAAATTTGGTATGACTTCATTAAAATTCCTTGGACATATCATTTCAAAAGACGGAGTACAAGTAGATCCTGAGAAAACATCGGCTATACGAGACATGGATACACCTAAAAATATTAAGCAACTCAGATCATTTTTGGGGTTGGTATCATATCTTCGAAAATTTGTACCGAACATGGCGCAAATAATCGCTCCTCTTCAAGAATTGAAGAAAAAGGGTAGGAAATATAAAATAACAGATCTTGAGCTAGTAGCAATCAACAAAATCAAAGAAGCGTTGACATCCCCTCCAATACTACCCTAATTACTTTTTATGGTAGATTTAAAAAATTTGGTAGATTAAATTATAAAAGTTGATTAAATTATATAAATTACCATATGTATATTAGTATGTAAGTAAACTACCATGTAGAAAACATAAAAAGTTAAAAATTCATCTAAATGAATTATCTAAAATTCATCTAAAATTCAATTATTTTTTGTCTGTTTATTAACAAACTAATTGATTGATTGATTAATATCGGGGTAAAAAATATTGCACTTCGACCCTATGGTTCATTGTGCACCCCCTCCTACCTCAGTCTGCCGAGACTCGCTTCTCCCATATGTTGGCAATAGCTTGGAGCTTACCTATCAGGCCCTCCCAAAGGTTCCTATATTCGGGGTGAGATGCACCGAATATTCTGTATCTGTATCAGTCAAAGATTATGTGACTGGATGTTTCTTTCTCCTCGCCACACAATCTACACTTAATTGAGCCGTTATGGAGTCCCATTGTGTGCAGATGCTTCCGCATGGGATAATGCCCGGTAATGAATCCGGTTACCCTTCGCAGCTGCATCCTGTTTAGCCTCAGTGCATCGAGAGATAACCTCTTTGTTGCACTCTGAAGCAGTACCTTCCCAAGCTCTTGCCACGGTACTTTTTCACAGTGATCACGGTGTTTAGCATTTGACCACTCGTTGATCACCTGTTTACGTCCTTGGAATTCCTAAAACAGGCTCTGGGCCTATGAAGGACATTCCAACTCCCTTCTTTGCTAAGGTTTCCGCTTTTTCGTTTCCTTCGAAACCACTGTGACCCGGCATCCAGATCAACTTAACATTGTTCCATTTTGCCAGTTTCAGAAGTTCCTCTAGACATTCCTTGACTACCCTCGAGGTGACCTAAGTTCCAGACAAGGCTTTTAAAGCAGCTTGACCTTTCGACATAATACATACGTTCTGGTTTATGTAGCCTCTACGTAGTTTCTCACGGACGCAAGCCAGTATGGCGAAGAATTCTGCTTGGAAGACCGTGGCATATTTCCCCAAGTTTGAGATTTATGTTTAGGTCTCTCACCGTAGATTCCCGCCGCTTAACAAACAAATGTTTTCATGTTAAGTTTTCACTACTGTCATGTAAAAAAAAACGAAATTTTGCATGACAGTAAAAAGAAGAAAACACAAAATATAAAATATCTCTCTTAATAACAGAACAATGGAAAAATGTGAAAAGAATAAAGTTGTAAAAAATCAAATTTGCTACAATTCATAACCTTTTCATTTTTACTCAAACTCTAATGTGTACAGGGATATCAAGGAATTTAATTTTCAATCTTTAATTGTAAATATTTCTGTAAATATTAGTGTATGTAACACAAAAAACGATTAGATACAAAATTACAGTAACACTTAATACCTACAACTTTACTTCTAATAAATTTTTCGATTTTTCAAATAATAAGGGAGATATGTCGAATTTTGTGTTTCCACCTCCCTTAAAACTACCCTTTCCCCTTGTCTGCTTTTACGACATTTCATTTTGATCAGACTAAAATTGTGACCGCTAGAAAGTGATTTATGTATTCTAAGAAAATTCGCTAAGTTGAAACAGTTTTTGCTATTAATATAAGAAATAATTTTATTATATTAATAAATTAATAAATTCATTATATATTATAAAAAAAATGAAAAAATATTGATGTTTCGTTATAATTTCATGAAATTGAATTTGAAAACTATATATCAATATCGTCAGTTTACGAAGTTACAGTTCAATACGTCTTAGAATCTATAGTACCTACACTAAGCTTTACCTATAATACATCATCTTACATCGAACAATAAACAAATACAATAAATACATCACAATAAATACATCGAAATCTATAAACATTTTACATTGTTTCTTAAATGGAACAATCTTATATTTTGTAACGATGGTGTAATTAATTATTTCAACAAAACAACTAAAATCACTAGATACAAACATATTCTAGGGTAATTAATTGCACCAAGTTACAACAACAAAAATCGCGGGCAATAACAACCAAAATAACCATACGCCATACGAAAAGGCATAAACAACTTCACTTCGTACGAGACATTCGAGCCGACAACAGCAATTACTATTATAACAAATTTCAACATTTGAATATTAAAACAATTTCATCAAATCTACGATTGGAATTAACAAATTCAAGTACAATTTGGATAATATAATTAATTGTATGCTGTTTGCATGAATTGCGAGAACATTCTACGAATACTGGACTGCACGTGGAATAACTAACTTGGCATCGTAAGTTGATTACAAGAACAATTATATTTAAGAAATTTAGATTGTAAAATAAAACAAGAATCATTATTTATTTTATTTTATATTTCATATCCCATATTATTTCGTTTATTTTATTCAATAAATACATTTTTTTTTTAATTCATACATTTTATTTATTCAGGTTATTTTCTTTTCAAACATTTTATTTTACAGTCTGGATATTTCACGATTGAATATGATTGTTGAATTTGTCGGTTAATTAACTGTCAAATTCAAATTAGTCCACTTACGCGTCAATAAGCCCACGCCTATCGACACCATTAGACTATCCACGGAATTCGGGTATATCTTGAGGAATACACAATCCACAAACACACTCATTAAACACTTTACACAACATTCATAATTCTATCCGCTTATCCAGTTAAATTAATCAGTTTAGTACGGATAGCGAAGGGCGTCACTTTTTTTTAAAGCACACTGATCATATTGTACGAGGCAATAGAGGGCTCAGTTGAACACTAATAGAACTGTCAAATTATTAATGGTTTAGTACCACATAATTATATGTTTCAGTGGCACTGTTTTATTTAACTTAAATTAATATTTCAAAAAATAAAACAGCAATAAAATACAAGCAAAGAAAAGCGAAACGTTACAATTTCACTTTTTATGTTTTCTACATGGTAGTTTACTTACATATAGTCCTTTACAGTATGGTCAATTTTTAAGAATTTTAATTAAAATACTTGATTGTGCGATTTTTGTTTTTATAATAATAATAAATATTTATATTATTTATATTACAACAATCGTTATAATTCTATAAGTATTTTATTTATATTACTCTTTTATTTCAATTAATTTTTTTATTTAAATATTTCTATTTATTTAAAAAAAAAATGTATAAAAAAATTTAGGTTTCGTTTATTAATCTCTTTTGTTAGTGATACAAATTCAATGTAAGTTAGTTTTAATTTTACCAAACGTATTATTTACAATGTAACTCGTGAATGAGCAGTTATTAATATTAAAAATATATATATTTTTAAAAGAAAAATTAAAAAAATACGTGCGCAGGAGCTGCTCCAACTTTGTGAATTTTCTTAGAAATTTGGTATTTGAGGCTCTTTTGATATTCAATACTTCAAGTTCGTTAATGGGTAAAAACGGACAAGGGGAAAGGGGGGTTTAAAAGAGGAGAAAAGACAAATTTTAACATATCTCCCTTAATATTTGAAAAATCGACAAATTTATAATAAGTTATTTAGTTTTACTGTAATTTTCTTTCTTATCATTTTTTTATTGTTACACTTATATTTACAGAAAAATTGACGGTTTAAGATTGAAAATTAATTTCCCTAATATGTCTGTACGCATTAGAGTTTGAGCAAAAATGATAAGGCAATGAATTGTTGCAAATTCGATTTTTTACAACTTTATTCCTTTTGCATTTTTCGATTGTTCTTATATTAATAGTGATATTTTATATATTGTGTTTTCTTCTTTCTTTATACCCCCCCCCCCTCCATTCCCCTCGTCGTATGTCATTTAATAATAAAATTGGACTTGTAAATACTAAAATCATATACGACATTTCATGTTGATCAGACTGAAATTGTAAAATTGTGACCGCTAGAGAATTATTTAAGTAATCTGAGGAAATCGCCAAGTTGAAGCAGCTCCTGCGTAACGAATTTCTTAGCGAATTTGCTGAAAGGAAATAGAGCTATTGGTCTCGTACCGACTTCAAAATTTTTGCAAATGTCCATCTATCCTACCCAATAGATGTCGAAAATCACCATCTGTAAAATTTATATATATATATATCTATGGACATATATATATATATATATATATATATATATAAATAATATATATATAAATATATATATATATATATATATAAATATAAATATAATATATATATATATATATATATATATATATATAAATATAAATATAATATATATATATATATATATTTATATATGTATATATATATATATATATATATATATATATATATATATATATATATATATATATATATATATATATTTATATATATATATATATAAATATATATATATATATTATATTTATATTTATATATATATATATATATATATTTATATATATATTATATATATATATATATATATATATATATATATATATATATATGTCCATAGATATATATATAAGTTACGGAACCTGGAATATAGTAACACATGTAAAATATAAATTACTCAAGTCAACAGGATGTCCATTGACGACATCAAACTATCCACGTTTTGCATACGATGCTAAAATACTTTTCTATTATTTCCCAAATTGTATAAATAGCGATGTAAATGAAATGGCGTCATCTTTTAATTACCAACTTTTGACATACGTTCAATTTGTGTAATTACTGGTGGACAAAGTTTCATAATTAGTTAATAATTATTGTACTTAGAATAATCAAATCAAATATTAATAATTTGTACTTAAATTAAATTAAATAAAGTTTTTTTTTAAGACTTTTATTTTTCGAGTTTTATAATTGGCGCAGCCGCTAGGATAGTGCCCATTTTTACGGTACTATTATCCATCGAAAATTCGCGAAATAACTGGTGTAGTAACCCAAGTGCGGAATTTTCGAGTGTATTTCAATACTTCAGGATACGAACCTACTAAACAAACAAATTTATTATAAAACTTCACTGGAATCTGGAAATTGGAAGCAACATTGTGGTCCAACAATTAACATCATCAAATCACTGGTGACTTAAAGTATCTATCATCGCAACTAAATACAAGTTAATTATTGGAAACCTAATTGTTAAAACATAATGTGGAAGGCGATCATAATTCAACTGTAAGTAACTTTTTGATTATTGTATTTGCTTTCCTTAATGCCTAAAATTCCCAAATTATTTAACAAAAATAAACGAGTTCCATACTCCCCTGACGTACACCAACCGACTTCAAGCAGGGACTATTCGGAACCAGAATCCTCAGACTCTGATCAAGCTTCTGAGGACGAAAATAATTTATATAAAAATTTCCCATTAAAAAAATCAGTTTTAGACGAAATAATAAACCAAATAAAAGTTATTACAATTGAAGACGAAAACATTGAAAGTAATTTTAAGGAAACTTTAAAACAAATAAATCAACCAAACAAAATGACTACCATTACCGTAATTGATTTAATAAAAAATCTAAATAATTTTGATGGTACTCCAGGTACTTTAAATAGATTTTTAAGAAATGCAAATAGAATTATTACCACTGCAGGAGAAAATGCCGCTACCATAGAAATGGTCACGGATATGGTTAGAAATAAAATTGTAGGAAAAGCTAACGAAATACTAATTTCAGTTGGAGACCCTAGTGCATGGAATCTAATTTCAGAGCACTTGAAAACTCAATTTTCAGATAGACGAACCGTAGAAACTATTCTACACAAATTAAACACGATATCTCAAAATAATAAATCATTAGAATTATATTATTCAGAAATATCTGATTTACAAACCACTTTGCTAAATTCAATAGATTCTTCAAAAACTACAGAATTTATTAACGGACAAACAGAAATTTACATAATGATCGCACTAAAATCATTCATAGCAGGACTTGATCCAAAACTTGGTTACATTGTTAGAGCCAATCGCCCTACAACAATTAAAGACGCATATGACATCTGCCTTAACGAAATCAGTATGCAACAATCAAGTAACGATAGATCGCGACTTTCTCACAAACAACAACCAATACAATGTAGTACGAATTACCAACCCCCAAGAAAACCTATCAACAACAATAGACCATTGTTACAACCACCTCGGTTTAATTATAACAATCAAAATAACCCACAACAATTTAGACAAAATTCTCCCATGAACAATCCCTTATTCAGACCTCAAAATAATTATAATAGACCACCGGTATATGCACAACAACAATACCGACCCCAAACTTCGAATCAACCAATATTTAATAGACCACCCCAACAATCGAATAACAATAATCAAAATCGACCCACACCTATGGACATAAGTTCAGGAAATACAAGACAAGTAATACATAGACAGCTAAATAATCAAGAAACAAACAATGTAGACAATCACGATAACTATAACGAATACGAATATGAAGAGAATTACGAAGACGAAACTTATAATGAATTACACTTAGAACAGGACGAAAATTTTTCGGAAACAGCCTCGACCTACGATCCTCCGGATTTGTCGAATTAAATTTTTCAAAAACTAATAATACATTACCTTACATAAAAATTAACAAATTAAAATTACTAATAGATACAGGAGCCGATGAAAACTTCTTAGATCCAAAATATTTACCCAACTTTTCAAAATTCTACCCAACCAATGTTAAACTAAAAACCGCCTTAAAAACTTATAACATAACGCAAAAAGTAAAAATAGATCATTTAGAAAATTTTAATAACACGCAACCAATTTATTTCTTAATATTCAAATTCCATCATTTCTTCGATGGACTAATCGGTACAAAAACGTTACAAGATCTTAACGCCCAAATCGATTATACAAATCAAATTATTCAACTTAACGGAATAAAAAATAAATTACATTTTAAAAAATTAAATGAAACGCAAATTCATAACATAGAACCTAACAAAACAAAATTAATAAAAATTACAACTAATGTAAAAAATGGCGACATTTTTATACCAGATATAAAATTAAATAATCATGTTAATATCTTATCAGGAATTTATAAAACAAAAGATCATATTACAAATGCACTCATTCAAAATGACTCGTGCATTCAACAAAAAGTAATAATACCAAAACAAATAAGAGCGGAAATAATCAACCAAACTAAGCAGTTAAATAATATACAACGCGACTACTCAAATTACGACTATGACTTTGCAGTACAACATCTACGTACAAGCCACTTGAACGTAGAAGAAAAACAAGCATTACTAACTTTATGTGCTGAATATAGAGATATATTCTACACACCCGATCAAAATATGACATTTACCTCCGACTTAAAACATTCCATTAAAACAACTGACGACGTACCGATATACGCTAAATCATATAGATACCCCCATATACATAAAGAGGAGGTCACGCGACAGATAGATGAAATGTTGGAGAAAAACATTATTAGACCATCCAATTCTCCCTGGTCTTCACCCATATGGATCGTCAGCAAAAAGGCCGATGCCTCTGGCAAAAAGAAGTGGAGACTAGTAATCGACTATAGAAAATTAAATGAGAAAACAGTAGATGACAAATACCCTCTACCTAATATCTCAGACATATTGGATAAACTCGGTAAATGCCAATACTTTACCACTCTCGATCTCGCTTCTGGGTTCCACCAAATTGAAATGGATCCCAAAGATATACCTAAGACAGCCTTCTCAGTGGACCACGGACACTATGAGTTCACTAGAATGACTTTTGGTCTCAAGAACGCTCCTGCAACGTTCCAACGCGTAATGGATAATATGCTTCGCGAACACATAGGGAAAAACGTTCTCGTATACATGGACGATATTATAATCTACTCTTCATCACTTCAGGAACACATTCAAACACTCAAGTTAGTATTCGAAAAACTTAGATCATCTAACTTTAAAACACAATTAGACAAGTGCGAGTTTTTAAGAAAAGAAATCGAATTTCTAGGGCATATAGTTACAACAGACGGTATCAAACCCAACCCTAGGAAAATCGAAGCCATCAAAAATTTTCCAATTCCGAAAACAGTAACTGAAATAAAATCATTTTTGGGACTAATAGGTTACTACCGAAAATTTATTAATAACTTCGCCAAAATCACCAAACCAATGACTGAAAAATTGAAAAAGGATTCAGTAATAAACATCAAAGAACCTCGATATGTAGATTGTTTTGAGTATTGTAAACAATTGCTAACCAATGACCCTATACTGCAATATCCAGATTTTACCAAACCATTCGTCCTAACAACCGATGCCAGTAACTTTGCGATAGGCGCCGTGCTATCACAAGGACCTATTGGGCAAGATAAACCGATATGTTACGCCTCACGAACATTAAACAAAGCAGAGTGTAACTATTCAACCATCGAAAAGGAACTCCTCGCTATTGTTTGGGCTTGCCAACAATTTAGGCCCTATCTTTTCGGGCAAAAGTTCAATATCCTTACGGACCACAAGCCCCTAAAATGGATATTCTCACTAAAGGACTGTAACTCCCGCCTTTTGCGATGGAGGATAAAACTAGCAGACTATAACTTTAATATAGACTATAAGCCAGGAAAACAAAACGCAAACGCCGATGCACTCTCTAGAGTACAATTAAACAACAACGAATCACAACAAGTAGAAATACACACACAACACTCAGCTGATGAAAATCTTTCCGACGGCATTAGAATAGCCGAAAGACCTTTAAACGAATTTCATAACCAAATAATCTTAGAACGAACAATAGGAAAAAAATACGAAAATTTAACACTATTTAAAACTAAGAAAAGACAAATATTTGAACTAGTAACATTTAGCGAAAACGACTTAATAAAAATAATTAAAGAGTATTTTTCCCCTAACAAACTTAATGCAGTGCTCACTAACGACGAAAAAACATTCAAAACATTATCAGACGTACATGAACAATACTTCCAAAACTATAAAATTATACGATGTACAAAAGTATTAGAAGACATAGAAAATACAGACGAACAATCAAATTTAATGAAACAGTATCACGAACTGACCATACATAGAGGTATAGAAGAGACGTGGCAACACTTAAAAAGAAAATATTATTTTGATAATATGAAACCAAAAATAACTTCATTCATAAACTCATGTGATATTTGCAATCAAGGCAAATATGAACGACACCCATTAAACATTAAACAAACACAAACAGAACAAACTACCAGACCTTTTGAGATACTTCACATAGACGTACTCTTAATAGAAAAATCAAATTTCTTAACTATATTAGATAAATTCTCAAAATACGCCGAAATAATACCTATGAATTCAAGGAACGGCTTAGATATACTTAAGGGCTTACGACAATACTTATCACGACATGGGCTACCTACAAAAATATATCACGATCAAGGTACGGAATTCAATAACTACCAATTCAGAGAATATTTACATTTATATAATATCAAAAACCATGAGACTTGCGCCCGTTCGTCTCAAGGAAATTCCCCCGTCGAACGATTACATTCAACAATATTAGAAACTTTAAGAATATACCGAGTAAAGAAATTACAAGCACCAGTGGACGAATTAATTGATATGGCTACCCTAGCCTATAATAATTCGATTCATACAAGCACTAAATTGACACCTTTCGAAATCATAAACGGTATACGTGAAAACCAAATTATCAAAAACGAAACTAATAATGCAATCAACAACTATAACTTGCATAGACTTTCAGAAAATAAAATTATTAGGGATATTATAGAACAAAATAACAAAAAACTATCTAACAAAATACAAAATTTAAATGAAAACCGCAACAACCCACCCGTATTAGAACCAAACCAAGATGTTTACATCAAAAATACACAAAGAAATACTAAATTATTACCCGCTTTCGATAAAGCCAAAGTCCAGAGTAACAATAATATAACATTCAAAACTATCAAAAATCGTAAATATCATAAAAACAAAATAAAAATAAGGAAACACCCTGTTTCAGATTCACGCTCACCTACAGCCAGCACGTCGAATACCACGACTTAACCCACACTAGAGGATTACTGGCACTTAATTTAGGAAAAACGTTAATCACAGAACACTATATTAACCTTATTCATATAATCAACGTAACTAGTTTAGAAAATACCTATTTAGAAATAGTTCATACTTTTAATACACTAGAAACGAATAATACTTACTTTTATAACCCCAGAATAATTACTAAAACATTAAACTCATTAGGAGACAAAGTAGATTCACTGAAATTCAATAAAAGAAATAAAAGAGGAGCTATCAACGCATTAGGTTCAATAATAAAAGCAATATCAGGAAATATGGATAACGACGATGCAAAAGAAATAAATGAACAAATAAAAAACCTTCAGGATAATACACTACTCATTAACGATTCATTGA